>JAJEJO010051635.1:0-18681 GCA_020662805.1 Glaucomys volans
AAAAACTACTAAAATTAATAAATGAGTCTATCAAGATTGTGAATTACAAGGCTGACACAAAAATAAATAAATTATCCCTCTGAGCAATAATCTATAGCAAAATAAGAAAAAAATAAAAATGTTAAATACAGGAATTTTAAGATGAGGCATGTTTGACTTTATATTAACACTAATGAAATATTGCTCAGAAAAGTTAAGATAATAATTAAAACCAGATCTATCATTTTTATAGATCAGAATTCTATTATTAAGATGTCAATGTTTCCCAAATTCAAGTATAGATTTAAAACAATTCCAATCAAAATCCTTGAACTTTTTATTTTATTTGTAAAAAAAAAACAGCTAGAATATCCAAAACACATTTTGGAATTTATCAGACTTATGATACTTAATTCAAAACTTACTCTAAGGTCATATTCATCAGTTATAAGGATTGTCAAATAGCTCAATGGAAGATAATAATTAACTAATATTTTGACATGGAAGCTAAAGTAATTGATTATGAAAAACAATAACTGGATATCCAAATAGCAAAAAAAATCTCTTAACTCACATCATGCACAAAAAACAATTCCAAATAGATGATCAACATCCAGTAGTAGTGGCCATTTTAATGCTGAAATCAGGCTAAATCTACAAATTATCAATCATACCAAAAAATAATACTATTTTACATTTAAAAAATGGATTATCCATCTCTTAAACATCAAACTAAAACTATGTAGTACCGATTCCTTCAGAACTTCACAGAGTAACCTTTTTTTCTTTGAAAACTTTCTCAAATCCCAGGAATGATGGTCGATTGGATCCACCTTCTAATAAAGCACCGCCCCTCACCTCCTGTTAGATGAATCTGGTTGAGGCACAGGACCACTGACCTTCAGCAGGGGGCTCCAGGTGGGCCTCAGTCCACTGCCTCAGAATTAGACAGTTTTGAATTCAGGTAGAGACCCAGAGCTTTTGGTTCCTTGGGGTGGCAGATCCCACAGTGTGGAGGAGAGCATCTGCTTTCACACTCCTCACAATCCTGATGGGTTTAGTGCTGATACTTACCATTACCACTGCCTTTGAAGTAAAAATACCCTAAACCTAGACCTGCAACTCATAAAAGCAGAGAGCAGAATGATGTTGTCCAGAGGCTGAGGGTTGGAAGGTGTTGGTCAACAGGTACATAGTCTAGACAGGAAAAATAAGTGTTAGTGATCAACTGCACAGCATGTTGGCCATAGCTAATAACAATGGGTACTTCAAAGTTGCTGAAGAGCAGATTTTAAATGTTTTAACTCAAAATGACAAGAAATTGAGGTGATGGATTTATTAATTAATTTCACTAAATCCTTCTACAATGATGAGTACATGTATCAAAACCCTACATTGTGCTCCATCAATATATGTAATTATTTGTCAGTTAAAAAATTTTAAAACACAAAATTTAAAGAGAAAAGTTAAAGAATGGATTATCCATTATCCATAAACCCTCTCTTTGTTTTCTGTGTTTCTCATTGACTTTCTCTGTGCATAAGAGCCCAGATAAATGAATAGGTCTTTGTTTTCTTTGACAAGCCTTAACTAGGGCAGAACACTATAAAAAATTCAACTTAACTGACCCAAAGTGTGCATTTATTTCCTTTGAAGCAAAAGCAATATGCATCTTCCACACCTCCAAGATCCTCTCTCCTAACAGTCTGAAGCTTCCTCATTGGTAATATGCCACAAGAGATGTGATTATTTCACAGCCAATCTTGCAAAATTGATCCAATTAGTTTAATAAAGATGTGTCCTCATTTGTTGTCTTCTTGCATTTCGTCTTACAGCTCTCTTTGAGAACGTCCCCTGAGGCCACAGCCCCACTGAAAGAGGACATCTTCCAAATCTCCTTGTCTCCCCACTCCCTGCCAACCCTGGATGGTTGAAGTTTTCACAGTAGCATTTAACAGGGGTGTAGGAAGAACCCACCCTGCCCTACATGCTCTCTGAATGCTCTTTTCATTATTGAACATCTCATCATCACTAAGCAGGGTCTGTGGTAGCATCTCAACTTCTCATCTCTATCCCCAAAGAATCTCAACTCTACTTGAGCAGCTGGATTTCCATCAGATTTTACAAAACCAGCTCCTATGGCTGAGGAGCACGAGGTGACAGGACCCTGAGCATGGAAGGCAGAGGGATGCCCATGCCATGGGAAAGGATGCCCATATTTAATCCCTGGAACCCATGCATCTTACCTTGTGTGGCAAAAGGGCTTTGAACATGTGACTAATTTAGAGATCTTGAGGTGAGCAGATTGTCCAAGTGGCACCAATGCAATCCCAAGGGTCTTTATAAAAGGGATTCATTAGGATTAGCCAAAGAGAAGGAGATATGATGGCTAGTTTATTAATGAAGTCCATGAAGATGCTTTCAAATGCACATAGGTAACAAAAAAAAAAAAAAAACTAGTTGCATGGAAGGGGGAAGGAGGGTAGTGAAATTTAAAAAAAAAAAAGCTAGATGAAAGGATCTGGGATGTTGTTGTTATGATTTGGATGTGAGATGTCTCCCAAAAGTTCATGTGTGAAACACTGCAAGGAGATTTAAAGGGGGAAAGATCGGGTTATGAGAGCCTTAATCCAATCAGTGAGTTAATCCCCTGATGGGATTAACTGAGTGGTAACTAAAAGCAGGTGGGACGTGGCTGGAGGAGGTGGGCATTGCAGGGGCGTGCCTTTGGGATATATATATTGTATCTGGTGAGTGGAGTCTCTTTGCTCTCTGATTATCATGTGAGCTGATTCCCTCTGCCATACTCTTCCGCCATGATGTTCAGCCTCACCTACAGCCCTGAGGAATGGAGCTGACTGTGTGTGGACTGAGACCTCTGGAACCATGAGCCCTCAAATAAACTTTTCCTCCCTCAAAGTGTTCTGGCCAGATCTTTTAGTCACAGCAATGAAAAAGCTGACTAAAACTGATGTTTTCAGCATAGGGACATCATCAATATTTTGGAGATAGATACATTTAACCTGATGTAAACATCACACATTGTATGCTTAACTCATAAATATGTGTAATTTTTATGTTAATTTAAAATTAAATTTTTTTTTAAATACAAGGAGGAATATTCAGCTATGCGGCACAGTATTCCTGGGCATGTGAGAGCAGGGTGCCTGGGCCCACCAGCAGCTGTGTGGCACAATCAGCGCTGTGGTGGCATTACTTCTCGTTCATTCGCAACAGCTTTGCTCAGCATGTCCTGCAAAAGAGCAGGCCTCTCCTAAGCCTTTCTCTGATTTACACTGTTTCTGCTGCAACTTATTAGATTTTTTCTCTTCCTTGTACCTACAGAAAAAAGCATTTTGCCAGAGGTAGGGTCAAACCCAGGGGCTCACATGGTCAGAAAATTTGAGCTCTTCTTGTAAAGGTTCAGGTGAACCTTGTCCCTTGCCACCTCTGCCCCCATGGGAACTGATTTTCAAGTATTTCTTAGCTTTTCACTGAAATCAACCAAAGTAGGGTCAAGGGCCGAGTGGCTTTGTACTCATTCCCTGCTCTGCGAGCCAATGGACTCAAGACTCCCCCCTGCTGACAGGCATCACAGATCACAGCAGCAATGGCAGGCCTCCAATGTCACAGAGGTCTCTTCAGCAATATTTATAAACAGCTATGAGCCAGGAGCCTCAGATAAGAAGTATTCACCAGGGACCATCACTGTCGCTATGAGATAATTAAACTTGGAGGAGAAAATCTGGAGCAATCTCGTGAATATAGCTGACTAGTATGAGCACCCTCCCTGGGAGTGCAGGTGTTCCTTGGAGGGATGCTGGTGGAAAACGTCAAAGCCCAGAGCTATTGGTGGGCACGAAGGTTTGAAGCATGGAGGAGGTCAGAGGACAGAGAAAGACAGGAGGTGCATCCTGGGAGCAGTGAACTGTGGTAACAATGTCAGAGTTAGGTTCTGAGCTCTTTGAAAAAGCTATGCATCCCAAAAATGGGAAGTTAAGAACAGGGCTGGGGACAGCATACCTGGGGGAGGGACTGTGAGGAGGTGGTGGCCACAGCCTCTAAATCCCTGGATCATTGTTTCTGCATATTTGCCAACATCTGCATATCTTCCTGGTTCCAACCCTTTACTGAACACTTTCTATGAGCGGGACTACTTTCCAGCCTTTGCCTGTACTGATCCATGTGATGCTTACTACGCTGATTCAAGTATGACTATAATTAATGCTTTACAAATGAGAAAGATGGATTTTCTCATCTAGATGAGCGTTCAGGTGAAACCTTTCCCAAAGTCACTCAATGAGTGAATGAAACAAGGAGGGAAGCAGAGCAATTGAACCAGGATCCTTCCACAAGGGCCAAAGCAAGGACAGAGGAAACAGGAAGTGGGATGTGACATGATGTGCTATGGGCACCTGGAGTGGATGGATTCAATGGCAAGAAAAGAAGAAAAGGCAGTCTCTATGGAGGAAGAGGTGAGAAGAAGGGCTATTTGGTGCTCAGCTGAGGGGCTAAGCCCACAGCAGTGGCCAAGCTTTGGGACAGAGGGTGTGGAAAGGGGATCCCATGGCTCTGGTCACTGTTTCTTCCTTCCCTGTGGTCCAGCTGTCATGGCACTACTGGTCCACAATCCAACAGCATGGGCTCCCTGACCCACGCTCCTCCGAAAAGAGAGATGCTTGAAGGTTGCTTGATGGTTCTCGCTGGAGCCTGAGCTAAGTGGAAGGGATGCGTATGCCTGTCCAGGAGAGCAATCATCTGCTGTGTGCTTCGTGGGAACCAGGCACTGAGAGAGCACATTCCAGACCCCATTTTGCTTTCTTGATCTTTATCGCAAAACTACAAGGGAAGGATTGTAACTTCTGTGCTGCAGATGAGGAAACTGAGATGCAAAGAAACTAAATAGCTCTCCACTGGTCATCAGCTTGAAGTGCCAGAGAAGTGCAGAAGGGCAGATGGAAGACCCCCTGGGCTCACCCCTGCAGCCACTCATGCCCTGAACACCAGCATCCTCCATCCCTCTGTTCACATTGATGCCCTATTTCCTGACTCCCACACTGGGCAGGATCTGTGTTGGACACTGGACATTCAATGAAAGAAAAGGATACAGCTTCTCTCATGAGTGACCCCATGGCATGGGGCATCCTGATGTTGAGAGTAGATACAAAAGAGAAAGCTAAGAGGACTGTGAGAGAGAATGAGCTGAGAGGGGGGAGGCTTTCTAGGGTCATGGTGACAGCTCATTCTGGAAATTCCTTTCCTAAGGTAAAATTGAGAAGTAGAGGTGTCAGGAAAATGTAAGTGTAGCTTCCGATTTCAAGAGACCACAATAAAGCATTCCAAGTTGTTAAGGGGCATTACGCAAGACCAGGATTGAGCTTTTTTCCCCTAAATTCCCTTATATCCCTCGGCTCTCGCCTCCAAAACACAGCTAATAAACAAGTCAGCTCTCAGCACTCCGTCAGTGCTTGGAATCAGAATTTCAATGTGAATACAAAAACCCCAAGGAATCCCATTTGACATCATCCCCCAAAATCCAAGGTCTATTTGCCTGCAGGCCTGCGACACATACAACCATCTCAACCGGGCCCTGCGACGTCATGAGGGAGTTTGGCGAGAAATGCTATTTTAAGCACCGCTTAGGCTTTGCTCAGCTTGTCTATGGGGAAAACTATGCTTTTTGATAATTGCTAGAGTTGACTTGGAATGCCTCCTCATAGATGTGAGCGGGGCTCCGTGGCCTCTGAAAACTCCTTCATGGAGGTTGTTGCATGGCACCAGCCCTCCACCTCTGACTGATGTGATTTAAAAACTAATGACAGGGCAATAAATATCATAGTAAATGACTGTGGGGTGGCATTTGCTGAGCCAGAGTTACAGGCAGCTGGAGAGTGTTCCCATGTGAAATCGCTTACACCGTTCTCCCCATGACGATGATCTACAGCACAGATAAAAATGCTCCTGCCCCTCCCCAAACACATTGCCATTGCTGACAAGATCAGGAGACCTGTCAGTGGGTAACTCCATCACATGCATTCCGTCCTCTGAGAATCCCCTGTCAAGCTACATCTTAACTCTAGGAAGAACACGCACATATCCCAAATGGGTGCACTTCTAATTTATTGCATGGGTTCCATGAGCCACGTTGGTCACTGCCTGCTAAGTGTGAGACATCCTGTTGGTTGTTGTGTTGGGTGACCTGGTGCTTTTTTTACAAGACTTCAAACTTTAGGAAGGTAGGGGAATCAGATGTAAGCAACTCAACACACACACAAAGTAACCAGGGACTTTATAAGGTACAGAGACAGTAAGAGATCAAGACAAATTATGTTTTAACTCTCTAAACCGGGGGCTTTCTCCCAAGGGATCCATGCTCCTCCTCTTCTCGGCTGGCATGTGGGATGCAGCCTCTCCCTGCAGAGACCAGGGCTCTCCACTCCCTCCAGGTGTCCACTCTGCCCCAGTTGTTGTTTTCCATGTGCTTCACTTTGGGAGTCAGGTGAGGCATCAGCCCCTGCAGGAAACCTCCTGTCATGACCGGGGTGGCCAGGGACCTGGTGCTGCTATAGCCGGTGTGTCTACATATTTTCACATCAACCTGTAATGTGTGTGTCTTGCCCACCCATTGCAAATCCTTCAAAATACACAAGTAATTCATTCACTCTCTGGCTCCTGGGGCAGCACGTACCTTGCCACATCGTGGAACTCAATTTAAGCTTGTATTCAGTAGGGTCCTCCAGCTGGCCAACAGGCTGGAAATGAGGGGCACTGCAAGTGGATGGAGCAAAAGACATAGAGCAGGAAATTCAAGGTGTATGAAAAAAACTAGGAGCAGACAGACAAGGTACTGAAGGAAACTTGGAGTGAAATCCTGGGGGTGACAGGCTGAGAATGAGGAGATCTATCTGGGACATGATAAGAGACCACAGTCCACTGCTTGGGAGAGTTGTGCCAACCAAGAGATCACACCCTGCAGTTGTATCTGTGACATCCCCACTCCTCAGGAGAAGAGCTGCCTCTGCCTTTGCTTGCCAGAGGACCCAAAGGGAGCTGCGCCATTTGTGCATGGGCCCAAGCTTCAGCAATTGTCAAGGGGTGGACCCCAAACCAGTCATAGAGTTTTCATGGTTGGCCCAAGGCTGAGCACACAACCCAAGTCAGGCCAACAGAAGGCTTCCTGAGAGTGCTCTCCAACATGCACCAGGCAACAAGGGTCTTCCCCTAAGGGGACACAGGCTGCCTTTGGTGCCCACCACATACAGAAAGCAAGTCTGAAGTTTAGGAGACTCAGTACAATAGGCAAAGAGGAGAAAGATAAGAAGAGGGAGAAGTCCCTGGTGCCCATCACGGGCACAGCTGTCCTTCCTGGCTGGGCAGCTGCAGTGACCCAGTGCTCATGAACACACGACCTCTCTTGCTCTGCCAGCAGCAGGCAGGCTTTAAAGAGAATCCGGAGGCCGCTGTCAGGCTTAGGACCAGCTGCTCACCACTCCATGCTGCCCAGAGACCCGTTCCAGAGGGAGACCATCCCACAGAGTGGGGCATCCCCAAGAGGACTCAGGATGGAGCCCAGCAGGTCTGCACCCTGTCTACCACTCTCACATGGAGGACCATGTCCTAGGGATGCTCATGAGTCAACACCGCAGCCCAGTCGCTCAGGAGATTGAGAGTCAGATGCAGAAACGGAAGCCATTTCCCTGCTCCCCTGCCATTTCCACAGCGTCAGCTAAAGGCATGCTTACTCACAACCCTGGTCTTCTCTTGTGTCAGTGGGTGACCTAATCCTGTCTCTAGTTAAAGTTGACCTCCCACATTCTCTGGGTCTATCTCCTCTCACCTAGGAGGGCTTGGTTCTTGCCTTCCATGTTCCTTCCTTCTGAGCTATCAGATTGTCCTCCTCCTTCTCCTAGACCAACCCCAGGGACTTAAAAGCCTATTGTAATACCTTCCAACTTCACAAAATGTGGAAAATACTCAACTGTTTCTCTGCACCTACCATCTATTTTCCTTTACCTAGTTAGAAATAAAGATTTCCAACAAGAGAAATGATGCCTAGATAAACTAAACCAGATTAACTATTTAAAAGATATAACACTATGATACTTTCTCTGAGTTTTTAGGGACAAACAGGGTATCAGGAGCCATGCCTCGGGAGTCTAACAGTATAGTCAGATTTCTTTATCTATTTCAGGTTTTAGACTATGGAATGCAATAACAGGAAGAAAAGAATCAAGAACTAGTTGAGCGATTTTTTTTTTTTAAAGACATTTCAGACGCTTGTCTTGGCTTGAATTTGCATGTCATTAACATTGAGCGATAAGAGGTCTTATTTCCATTTATTATAGAAAAAATTATCTCCCTTCAATGGTACTTGAGTCCAATATAATACACAAACAACATGAAATTCAGATGAAGTTTTAAGCCCATAATATCCTAGGTTTGATGAGAAGAAATGAGATGATAACAATTATGCATAATTTCGGAAGCCACGGATTAAATGCCATTTAATCTATGAAACCTTTTTAAATAACTCTGGCAGAATTAATCACTTCATCTTTCTGATCCTATGAAATATACAATAAGGTAGACAGCAGTGGGAGAAGCACAGTCCCAGGCTGAATACCATGGTGGCTTCCTCAACTCCAAAAAGGCCTATTACAGAATCTGCCATTCACAGTGGGGGAGGGGATCTTAAACAGATAAATTAAAAAGCAATACAAGGTAATTATAAAAATCCCTGGCACCAAGTAAGCACTTCCTGATTTCATTAATAAGGTAGCACTTCTAAATTTAATTATCTAATACAGAACTCCCCACCCTTCCTTTCAGAATGGAGAGCTGGCCAGCACACCTGGGCCCATGGCAGGTCACTCTCACATAATTACCGTGGGAATGGCCAGGAGTCTTTTTCATTTTTTTCAAAGAAAATAAGAAGTCCCATGATTCACGTCCTAGTTCTTGCACCCTGTTTTCTGAGACTGCAGCTTGGTTTAGAGCCTTTCGTGTGCGACCATTGCTTGGCATAACCCTGCTCCACATGCCACTTGGCCACATGGCGTCTGGCTGCACCTTTCTTCCTCTCGCAGGTGGAGCACAAGCCGGAATTCTCGGTGAGCAGGCGGGGTGTGCCCGGGGCTGCAGCATTCACGGGAAAACGCCTCGTAGAAGTGGCCCCCGATGGCCGTCAGATAAGGAAGCCAAAGACGTGGCGCAGAATCTTCAGGCACAAACATTAAATCCGGTTAAGTCCATTCTCCCCTACGCTGTAGTAAATTTTCTCAATTTTTACTGTGATGCACAAATTATTAACTATTATGTTAACTGATTTTTTTTCTAGACTGGCAAAATGTTCACTAAACTGTCATAAAGAAGTGCTGTGTGCCTATTTGATGATTCACTTTTAAAGTATATTCCCAAGTATTCCATGCATCCTAATCTTGCACCAAAAATAACTTAGTCATAAATGTTTCTTTTTAACTAATACCTTCACAATTAAAAAAAAAAAAAAGCTTCACAGAATGGTCACACCCACTCTTTTGCAAAAACCAAAAACAGAAACAATTGGCATAAAATCGGTGATGATTATGCACTGAAATTTGGTAAGATGAGAAATAAACCCAATAATCTTTTGAAGAGTCTCTCCTCAACAGGTGACCAGATTTTTTTTAAACCAAATTGGATGATCAGCTCCCTAAGCACAGAGAGAGCATGACAAACAATGAGAGAGTTTCTGCAGCGACAATGGTGGCGGCGCTGCTTCTTTCTTCTACGTGGTCGTGGAGACTCACGGTCTCCATGCCTCGGTGCAAGGCTTGTGTTGCAAAGGCCCACCGTGTGTTCAGAATGCCGCCCCGGAGCTCCTGGGACCCTGGCTATTGTGGATACATGATGTAGACGGAAAGACTGACCCTGCACGAAACCGCCTTGGCTTACTGTGAGTTTTTGTGACTTTCCTTTATAACTCAACTTCTTAAATACTATATCAACTGTCAGCTGCTCCTCAAGCTATCTGCCTTACCCAATACTGAGCATGTTATTACTGTCTTAAGGAAAGAGCAAAACAGGGTGGAAAGGAGTCCTGGGAGTATTCATTCATCAATAAAGGAAAAAAGCACATGTTGTGCATGTTGCGATGTGTCTTTGGGCTCCTGTTTGCCACTGCCACTTTGAATAATGGAGCTTCACTAAAGAAACACTTCTGATAAGGCGCTCCTACGCGTGTTTACAACCTCTTTACCGGGCGCTATCTCTGATGATAAAGGTACCTCAGGCAAAAGGATGCCGCCACACCCGTGCTCCTGCTGGCAGCCCAGAGGAATCAGGATCCAGGTGCGCATGCGTCCCATTGGCTGGGACACATGCCAGCTGGCCCCAGCCTCCTTCCCAGCCTGGACAATTAGCTTTTGCCCACCTGGGGTTTCACAGCACATCAGTAAACAAACTCCAGGTTTCATTTCCATAAATGACGGAAGATGGGTCCCCTGAGCAAAGGCCGCCTTCCACCCTTCATCTGAGGAGTTCAGACCAGCAGGTTTGATAATAAATGTTAAGGGTGTGCAATTAACATACAAAGTGGCAGCTGGAAAGGGCACAGCAGACAGGCGTCTGGCTGGAGTCACTTCTGTGTCCTGGAGACTCAAAAGAGCTAATGAATGCCGTTCTCTGTTTATGTGCTGCCTCTGAGACTCTCCGCTTGAGTGTGTTCATCTGATCTCGAGAACTCAACCCCCAGGGAGGGAAAGGCCACTGTCTTCGCCCTAGATTGGCAGGTAGACCAAATGAGGAACTAAGAAGTTATGTCAAATCCCCAAAGAGAAGGGAAGGGCTGGGTGACCCTTTTTGTGTCAGACAGAGATGAGGGCACGTGCAGTTTTTCATCACTGTCAAACATAAAATGCTAACAAAGAGTGACTGGAACCCCAGGCTTATTGTGAGTTTTTGTGACTCACAAAATACTGGACATTGAATATTGAATATTGAATACTGAAATATTGAATACTGATATTCACCCCAGGGTGAATATCCAACACGGTCACCAGCCAGCATGGGACATGGCATAGTGCAGGCTCCTTGGAATTTAGTTGTAAACATACATCAAGCCCCCAGGCAGAGTCCAGCAACTTCATGTGTTCAAAATACATGTGCGTGAAAGGCTAGTGAGTCCTGTCCTTATAAGAGAAACAAGTATGGAGAATCCCAGAGAACTATGGGCAGGCCAACTGGAGGAGCGGGGTGAACACTGGAGGTCTTCAAAGAAGAGGAAACCCAACCTGAGGACCTGTCCACCAGGCAGGTGAAAGAAACAAAGACCCACTGACAAGCTGGAAGCCAATACAGCGTGGCCTACTTGGGAAATCCTGAGAAGCCCGGGTTTGGCTCTTGGACCTGATGACACACAGTAAGAAGAAGAGATGAGGTGAGTGGAATTGAAAGCAGACACACTAAGGGGTTTGTATGGTGATCCATTTGACAGTTTCAAGGAGGGCATACCACAGGATCCCTGAAGACAACAGGCCCTTCAGTTTGCAAATAATATGTACAATTTAATCTCCCTCCACTGACTTTCTCACCAATGGAGTGAAGGTATTCTGGATGGGGGGAGGATCTGATAGAAAGGGAAGTGATGCTGAAACCTTGGGGGGCGCGGAATCACAAGAGTTTTGTATTGGATCAACCACTCGACAAAAGCAGGATGGGTAACACCAATCACGTGTCCACCATTGGCCTGTCTGATTCTTACAGCAGTAGGATGTGTTTAAGACTCCGGTGATGGGCTGTCAGAAACATCATACAGGGTGGACCCCAGCATATTGTTGTCCCCGACATGGTGGATGATGAGTCTACAATTACAGAAAATAATTGTTTATGTCTCTCTTAGGGGTCCACATGCCATATCAGTGGACAACACCTGGCCTCCCGTTTTTGTAAATAGTGTTGTAGAAATACAACCATGCCCATTGATTGACAAGTGCCTATGGCTACCCATGCAACGTGACTGAGTTGAATAGTTGTAACGGAGACTGTCTGACTCACAAAGCCTAAACTATTTACTATCTATGCTTTTCTCCTACAAAAAAGATTTGTTGACCCTTGCTCTATCATAATAGGTAAACCAGGAGTAGGCTGCTTTCACCTCTCATGGACAGCAGTATATCTACCCCAAATTACCCCAGGCAACCTTGATGTCTTTCTGATAGGAAATAGTGATCAGAAAGTAGAAAGTGTCTGAGAAGAACACAGTGCCAAGATTACTTGTTTGTGAAATCTAGAGATGTTGAACTCGTGGAAACAGAAAGCAGAATGATGGTAACCAGGAGCTCAGGAGGACTGGGGAGATGTTGGCCAAAGGATGCAAAACTTCAATGAAGCTAGAGGAAAAAGTTCAGGAGATCTACTGTACAATATGGTGACTGTGGTGAATAATAATGCTCACTTGAAAAAATTTTAGAGAGCTTTCAAGTGTTCTCACCACACACACAAAAAAAATGGTAAGTACATGAGGTCATGAATATGTTAGCTAGTGTGATTTAGTCATTTCATGATGTATACACATATCAAATCATCATGTTCTACAACATAAACATATACAATATTTATTTGCCAATTAATGAAATGGAAAATAAAAATAAAAGCATCTTAAGTATCTTGATATGCAAGATGTGTTAAAGAAAGATAGGTGTCATAGAAATCATCATGATAACAACGATCTGACCTCTGCTAAGTAACTCCAAGGCTGTCAGGTATAAGTAGAGCTCAGCAAAGATTTCCCAACCAGGAAGGACTGCAGTTAGAGCAGCTGTCTTATGAACCATTAGACCCAGTGATGCTCAACGAGTCATAGTAAATACATGAAGCCTATTGCAAAATGCAATAGAAGAATTAGCAATGCATGCCTTGAATTTTGCATCAAAATCAGGCACTAGGAAGCAATCAATTATTCTGTTGATGATAAAAATTTCTGAACTTGTTACTAGACCCTGGTAGAAATGAGTCACAAAACCATAAACCCGCATATGTCATTGTTTTTTTGTTTGCCTTTTCTTCCATCTTCCTGCCTCAAAAACAGATAAAATCTTGAAGTTCATATGGGGTTGGTGCAGGGGCAAGTTGAAAGGACCTTGTGTCTCTGAGGACTTCTTGGAGCAGAGCTGCCCCACCAGGCCCTGCACTGCAGGAAGACTCTGTTGCTCTCTGGAGTCACATGCTGGAATATACAGAAACAAGAAAGAGCAGCCTTATATCTATAAGGGGGTAGCAAAGGGTAATGCCTGTTCTCCACAGAGGGGCTTCCATTTAAAGAACATGTGTGAACAGAGAAACACAGTGCTTTAGTCAGATTTTGCATGACTTTGACCAAAATGTTTAACAAGAACAATTTTAGAGGAGTAAAAGTGTATTTGGCGCTCACAGATTCAGAGTCTCAGTCATTGATGGGGAACTCCATTGCTCTGGGCCAAAGAGGAAGAAGAACATCATGGCAGCAGGGTGTGAAAGAGGAAAGCAACGTAAAACATGGCAACCAGGAAGTAGAGAGGGAGAGAGAGAGAGAGAGAGAGAGAGAGAGAGAGAGAGAGAGAGAGACTGCTCTGCTTACCACGGACAAAATATGAATCCCAAAGTCATGCCCTCAGTGACCCACATCCTCCAGCCACGTACTACCTGCCTATTCATATCAGTGGATTAATGTGCTGAGTAGTTAAGGCTCTCATAACCCAATCATTTCACCTCTAAATTTTCTTGCAGTATCTTACACAGGAGTTTTTGGGGAGACCTCATATCTAAATCATAACATCAGGCTTTGGAGTTAAACAGACTCAGATTTCAATCCCCGTGTACCACTTACCAACTGAGTGGTAACTGAAGGCCTGTAGGGTGTGGCTGGAGGAGGTAGGCATTGGGGATATAGCTTCAGGGTATATATTTTATATGGTCCGTGGAGTCTCTCTCTGCTTCCTGATGCCATTTTTGCAACTGATTTCCTCCAACACACTGTTCCGCCATAATGTTCTGCGTCATCTCAAGCCCAAGGAATGAAGTGGTACGTCTATGAACTGAAACCTCTGAAACCATGAGCTCCAGATGAACTTGTCCTCCCCTTAAAATTGTTCTTGTTAGGTCTTTTAGTTACAGCAGTGAAACATCTGACTAAAACAATGGGCCATCATAGTTCAATGTTCTTGTAATTATAAAATGGAAGACTGTAATCGCAGCCACCAGGATATCAGAGATTGAGGTTTGTGTAATGTGACCTAGATTTAAAATGGTCTGGAAGGCCATTTCTTGTAATGTTTGAATGTACACTGCTTCACTTCTCTGAGATAGCTGATGAGTTAATTAACCTCTCTGTATTTCAAAATTCTCATCTATAAGTGATACCATCAATCTTAATTTGTTTTGTGTTGCTGTAACACAATGCCTGAGACTGGGCTAATTTTTAACCACAGTTGCTTAGCTGGCTTATAATTCTGGAGACTGAGAAGTCCAAGAGCATGACATCTGCATTACTCAGGGTAGAACTTTCTTGCTATGCCATTTGCAGAAGGCCGAAGGAAGGGCTGGGGATGTGTGTAAAAGACATGAAAAGCAAGAGGAGTCTCTTCCATAACAAGTTCACTCTTGCAATAACTAACCCACTCCCGTGATAATGATGCTAGTCCACTCAAGAAGGCAGAGCCCTTATGACATAACCATCTCTCAAAGGCCCTACCTCCAAGTGCCATCAATATATGAGTTTGGGGATGGAGTTTCCAACACATGAACTTTTGGGGATACATTTAAAACAGCACCATCAAAGTCACAGCAATGTGTCAAGAGGAACTGAAATAACCCTGGTGAATTTTCAGCACCAAAACTGGATAGGGTTAATGTCCAGTAAGTGACAGCTACTTATTTTGTTAAAGAAGAACATCCATAGTAGTGTCTGGCATAAATTCTGGAGTCAGAGAAGCCTGGGTTTTAATGCTCATTCTTCCATTATTTTCTCTGTTTCCTTGGACAAAACATCTTTCTAAACTACTGTTCTTTCATATGCCAAATGGTGAAATCGATAGTACCTGTATCATGAGATAATTGTGAGCCAATCCTTAAAACGGTCAGGAAATGTAAGATCTTGCTGTTATTATCAACAGTTAGCAACTGTTAACATTTATTAAGCACTTACTATGTAACAGATTTGTAGGAAAACACTCTTCATGTGCCATATTGTTTAGGTCTCACTATATGAACCTATAGGAAAGAGATAACAGCATTATCCCTATTTGAGCAACTAGGAAACCAAGGCAGAGTAATTGTGTAACATGCTCACATCCCACTTTGTCAGAATTGGTATCAAAATACACTTTAAAGTGCTAGAAAAAGAAGAGAAAAGTAAACCTAAAGTAAACGGAAAAATCAAAACAATGAAAGACCAACCAGAAATCAATGAACTAGAAAATGGATGAGCAATTAGAAAAATCAGCAATATTAAAACATGTTTCTTTAAAAACTCTCTTGACATTGCAAAATCACCAGGGAGAATGGTCAGAGATTCCAGGAATTAAAAAGGTACCATCACTACAAATAATACAGAAAGTAAAAGGGCATATTAAAAATATTATGAACAACTTTATGCCTATAAATTGGACATCTTGTGGAAAATAAATTTCCTTTAAAACCACCACTAAACAGAATTAGAAATAGAAAATAAGAATAAGTGTTTATAGTTTAAAGAACTTTCTTTGTTCATTTAAACACATTTCCACAAAGAACACTCTAGATCCATATCACTTCATTGGTTAATTCTATAAGACATTAAAAATTCAGAATTCCAACTTTATCTATATTTCAAATATAAGATCAGCACAACCCTGTCACCAAAATCAGAACCAGACAGTAAAACTGCAGGCCAATATCCTCACGGGCACTGGCACTGAATTTCTGGACAGAATATTAAACAAATCAGCAGTATATAAGGAACTACTGCCTCCTGACCACGCAGGGCTGGTGACAGACAGCAGCGTGATGAAACCCAAGGAAATCAACTATGTGACTCACAAAGTTAATACATTAATGGGGGAGTCAAAGAATTATTTACATGAAGGTGGAAAAGATCCAAAAAGCCAAGCCCTTCGTGATGTAACTGTCCACAAATCAAATTTCCTTAATTCAGGAAGGACCCTGAGAATTCCATACAGCTTGCTCCATACTTAATTACAAAATAATTAAGATCAGCAAAAAAGCAAAGATGTCTGCTCTCCCCATTTCTACTTAATAAGTCTGTTAATATTTCCTGCCCTTACAATAAGGTCAAATGGAGAAAAGGAAAAAGAAGAAAAAGACCCACTTGGTCTGAGATCACAATCTCCAAGACGGCCTGTGTCATTTCTGATAGGGCAGATTCAGTGCCTCCCTAGGACTGGAAGGAAGGCCAGGGTCAATCCACACCCACACCCAGGTCCACAGCAGCTTCAAGGAGAAAGACAGACTTCAGTAAGTGACAAAAATGAATCTCAACTCTTCTTTTACACCATATGAGCAACTAAACCGAGATGGATCATAAACCTAGGCATAGAAGCTAAAACTAATTTTTTTATTTCTTTATTGCAGTACTGGAGGCCACATATATGCTGCATGAGCTGTTTACCATTGAGTTACATCCTTAGCCCTTCTACTTCATTTTACTTTATTTATTATATTTTACAAATTTTGAGACCTATCTCTCACTAAGTTGCCAAGGCTGGCCTTGAACTGGCAGTTCTCCCGCCTCAGTCTCCTGAGTAGCTGGGATTATCTGTGTGTACCACAGGGCCTGGCTAAAGCTAAATGTTCTTTTCTTTCTTTCTTTTTTCTTTTTTTTTTTTTTTTTTTGTGCTGTTGGGGATTGAACCCAGGGCCTTCTGCATGCAAGGCAAGCACTCTACCAACTGAGCCACAGCCCCAACCCCTAAAGCTAAATTTCCTAGAACAAAATATGAGGAAAATTTTTGTAAAATTGGAGTCATTGGCTCTCTTTAGAGGGGTATTAGAAAGCACTCAGCACTATAAACAAAAAAGATAAAACTTTAAACAGTCTTTTTAAATTGCTTGAGAAGTCTATTAAGAAATGAACAGAGAAACTACAGCCTGAGGCAATATGTTTGCAACACATATATCTAAAAAGTATTTTTATCCAGAACACATAAAGAAATCTTATAACTCAATAATAAAAAGGCAAACCAATTTTAAAAAAATACTGGGCAAAAGACTTGAAGAGATTTTTTGGGGGTTACTGGAGATTGAACCTAGGGGTGCTTAACCCCTGAGCCACATCCCAAGCCCTTTTTATTTTATTGTTTCTTTTGAGGCAGGGTATTGCCAAGTTGCTGAGGCCAATCCTGATCTTGAAATCCTCCTACCTCAGCCTCCTAAGGCCTTGGGATTACACGCGGGCATCACCACACTTAACCAAAGAGACACTGTTTAAAGAGGATATTCTAATGATCTGTAAGCGTATTTTAAAGGGTTTGGCATCACCCAGCACCAGAGGAACAAAACCCGAACCCGCAGTGCATAGACCCACCACACCCACAAGCTGAATGCCAGCATGGGCGAGATGCAAGGGGACCCTGGCTCAGCACTGGTCACAGGGAGCCATTCGGGGGACCACTTGCCCCACCATGCATGTGGCAACTAGACCTGGAAGTAAGGCGTGTCCTTCAGCTCTCAGAAAGCCAAGGCAAAGGCAGAAGCAGCCTGTGGCTACTGAGGGGACCAGGATGTTGCTGCCCAGTAGCCCTCTCCACCGGCTGGGGGTCTTGCAGTAACAGGGATGAGAGATGAAGGCGGCTTGAATCGGGGTGGTCAGGGACGATGAGGAGGAACGTGTGAGTGCCAGAGGTATTTCTAATTCACAGTTGAAAATGTGTAAGGTGGGGCACGGAGGAAGAGGGGGCTCTAGAGAAGAGAATAAAGGGAAACTGCAACAATTGATTACTATTTATTGAATGGTAGTGAAAGACTCCTCCCGATATTTCCTGCTTGGTGGCCAGTGAAAGAAATCAATGAAAACTTATGTTAGTAGGGCCCTGTTGTTACTGTCCACTGTGGCTTGACCCCTAAAACACAGATTTATGGCGTCTGTGTTTATGACCCATGCCATGCATAGAGCACTCTTCAATCTGCTATCTGCCCTCCACCCACTCAGGATGGGCTTTGGATCACCACGTGCCCAGGTCCATCCTGTGCAGTTAGTCATTATGTTGGGTACAGGTCTGCATGTCTACAACCTCAGTCCGGCTCAGGATGGAGCAGGCTCAGCCCACCGAAGTGTAGGTAGGGTCTGGGGTGCTGGAATTAGCCTTGCCTCGGGTGAACTGGGAAACTCTTTAGCACACAGGCTGAGTCCTTCACTCAGAACCATGGCCAGCTGCCATTTTGCTTCATTTCCTCTTCCAACCCCACTTCTCAGCTGTGGGCCTCGGAGGCCTGGCATCATCCCAGGGATTGCCCTTGTTCCTTGAAACCTGTGTCTCCATCGGGACCTGCTGCAGTCAGTCTCCACACGGGGCATGGAGCGTGGCCACATTCCACTCACAAGATGAGCACTCCAGGCCATAACTGGCCACACTGCAGGCAGACCCACGCACACAGGTCTACAGGAAACCTATGACAAGCAGACGAGAGACGTGCCACAGAGACTGAGCTTTGGCATTTCCCCTCCAGCCTGATGACAAGGTGCCAGCTGGC
>JAJEJO010051635.1:28681-47203 GCA_020662805.1 Glaucomys volans
ATCATTGCCCTGTGTACATGTGTGAATGCACAGATGGGGTGACTCTACTTTGTGTACAACCAGAAAAGCAATTGCTGTACTCCATTTGTGTTCAATGAATCAAAAAATTTAAAAAATATATATAAAAAAAAGGGTTTTGGTGCAAGTTCAATGGGTTAGTGCAGGGAACATGTCAAAGTAGTTGCTAGAATGTCTGCCTTGGCCTGTAAGACACCATCAGTGCAGTGCACTCCCTTGGATTCCAGACACCCTTCACACACTAATAGAAACTCCTGCTATGCTGTCTTTTTCTGCAAACCTGGAGGCTAGTGCTTAGGACCTGCCCTACTCCCCTGCCCCACATAGATCAGTCACAAGACCTGAAAGTGAGTGGTGACATACAGAAAGGAAAGGATTTGTTTGCTTGTTGTTCTGTATTTTCTATTGTTCTTCATTCTGAAAATTCCTACTTTCACAACTTCCAGAAAATGACCAACCTTTTCTTCTTTGATATTTCCTTCCTGCCATGGTATCTATGCTCTCTTTCTGGGGTTTGCAGAGGTGAGAGGATTTTTTGAATCTGCTACTATTCATGTTTCTGATCCCTCTTTCCAATTTTGCCTCTCACTACCTATGGGATAGTCTGGGTGATTATTCTCAAATCAGGTCTGCCTTCCAGTTCACTAATTCTCTCTTCAGTTGCTACTAACTGAACGTAGTCCACCTTTCCCTGAAGGTATCCCTCTTAATAGAAACATTGTTATTGTAAAACACCAAACAGATTCTTTACTCATAGTGTGTTTTTAGTTGTTTTGGGTTTTGGTTTTAATTTTTATGTTATTTACCATTTTAAATATCTTTGATTTGCCTCAACTTTCTTTCTGATTTTTTTCTCAACCCATAAACAGCCTATTCACACTGTTTTATCTGCAGACTCTTGCAGTGAACATTTTCCATTTTGTTGCTATCATTTATTTATTTTGATATAAACTCTTTGCAATGCAGTCTTTATTTCATGCTTCACTTCCCCTTGAAGATCTTGTTGTGTGCTCATAATATTTTCCTTCAAAAAAGCGAGAGATCCAGTGGGTGTCCCTCGCCCTGGCTAACTTTGACACTACTTACTTCACATGGAACTTCCTGACCCTCCTAAGACATGCCACATCTGGACTCAGGTCCACTGGAAGCCCTGTCTGGACTTACTATATGAAGGAAGGCTCTCCTACTCCTTCCTGAAGCCCAGGAAGAAAGGATCTCCCTCTGCTAAAATAACTCTCTACTCCAACCTGTGGACACTTGGAATTATAAGCACCTCATTCTTTATTTCATCCCTGGCTAGAAAATAAAGCTGAACCTGGATCTAAATGAAACTCAGTTAGCAGTTAATAAAGAACCTTTAAAAGTTGAGAGTCTGTTGACTCAGATACTTTAAGAAGATTAGCCCTGAGCTACCAATATATCTTCCTAGATAAAAAGGAAAATATTCGCAAATATAAGCATACCTGTTAGCATAAAAATTAAGTTAAATCTGTATTTGTTCTGTATCTTGTCATTATGGAGCTGAGTTTCTAACTTACTTGCTAAAACAGGCAAAGGCCTTTCTTATCACATTGAAAGGTTTGTGGCTGTCCTGCAGTTATAAGGACTTCTGACCTGCAATCAGAGACCACGCTGTATTTCCAGGTAACAAATGTTCTTAGAATGTTTGTTCCATAACGCTCTATTTACAGCCTCAGACTACAAATTATGTCTATCATAGAAGACTGGTTGTCCCCACTTGCCATGGTGACAAATGGACTCATTATGATTGCCCCACTATGCATCTCTGATCCGGCCCGAATCCACTTGGTCTTTGTAAAAAGGCTTAAAGGAAGTCTTAGAAGGAGGTGGGCAGCTAACAGCATAGCTCACTTGTAAAATATTTACAAGCGGAAGCCGGAGACACAGATTTACTTGAAAATATAAAATGAAATCTCGGGCTGGCCCTGGCGACCCCTCCACCGAGGTGGGGAGCGCTGTGTGAAGGTCAGAGCTCTAACTCGCTGCAGGCTGGACGCTGAGCCTCCTGCCCTGCCACCTGCGATCTAGGCCTCGAGCCACACATTTCCCTGGTGGCTTTGCACCCCAGCAGCTCCGCTCAGCTGCAGCTGCATCTGCCAGAACTCCACCCTGGGTGGTTCTTGGTTAACACTGCCCTCGAGAAACAAGACTCGGAAGGTGGGAGTGAGGCAGCAGCCCCCCGTGTGCAGACTGTGTGCAGGTGACTTGGGTCATGTTCTGCCTGCTGGCTGTGGGCATGGGGCGGCGTCAGCCTTCCTCCGACCCTCTCCAGACACCCTCCTTCAGCTTTCTTGAAGTCTCCCCATCCCCCTGCAGAGGACACCAGCTTCTTCCTCAGGCCCCGCATCACTGCCAGTGGAGTCCTGGATGGAGGTAGTGTGGGCACCATTCATCCTCAGAGGTGCCCAGGTGCCCTTCCATGCCCACTGCCTGTCTTTCCCTCCTTCCCAGTTGCCCGCCTGCTTACTTTGCTCAGCACCTGGTGGAGAGACCCTGAGCTGTGCAGATCCACCAGCTCCTGCCCCTGCAGAAGGCCAGAGCTGAGACAAGGTCCTATTCCCTCGCCCTGGGGGCTCCCCGGCTCCACCCAAACCTGCCAGCTACGGACCCCGAACACCCCCCACAGCAGCTGAGGCATGCGCACGTGTTTCCCTTTCTGTCTTGAACTCCGGCTTCTATTCTGACATCCGAGCATTTTGTCCTCTTTATTGTAAGCTTCTGTGTGCATTCAGTGGGATGTATTCTTTTATTGAATTATTGTCCCTGATGTCATAGGAATATTTCTAGGTCAGCTGAGATCCACCACGTGGTCAGAAAAAGAAGTCCTCTAGCCCATCCAAACTGCCTCCCACTCCAGTCCTCCCCAACACCCTACCTCCAGGAGCCTCTTCACTGCACTGGCATCTGTGAGAAGCAGCCCACCCTAGCACCTTCCTGTGGCCCCCAACTCCAAATACTAGATTTAATGGAGAACTTCTTTTGCAATAGTTTTAGCTCCGTAGGGGTCAGGCAGGGGCTGGTTCTTGGGGCAGAAGAAGAAATGCTGGAGCTGTTTTCCCTGAGCTACCCAGAAGAGACAGTTCCCATCACAGTTTTAGTTTCCCTTGAAAAGCAACACAGCTCAGTTTCTCCTAGAGAAGGTGCATCCTTCCTGCTAACATCTCTGCTGGCAGCACCTCACTGAGACTGCATTGCTAAGAGGTCACTGACTTAGCTGAGGTGGCTCCTCTGCACCCTCTCCAATGAGCAGACCAACCCCAAACACATACATCAGAGTATGTTTCCCAAAGGAAGTTATTAACCCCGGGCTGGGTGCACAGGACCCAGGGAGCTGGGGAGAGAGAGAGCACTCAGGAGGGCTTCAGTTCACCTTTCAGCTGAGATGGCAGGCGGAGGTGTGCCTGAAAATTCTCCCAGGGCTCTCACGTATAGCTTTGTGTCTTTGATCGATTCTGTTTCATCTCCCTTAAAACTGTTTCCCCAGGCCCATTTGATGCCTAAAAACATCCTCCTGCTCTCACCAAATAGGGGGGACGCCATCTCCTTCTAAGGTCCTTCCTGGGCTCTCCTTTGTGGGAATGTTCTCTCCCACCTCCTTCAGAGCCAGGCAGAATAATCTCCCAATCTCTCCCACAGAGCCTGTCATGCCTTCCTTATTGGAATCAGATGAGTACATCTCTCTTCCCAAATCCTCTCTAAGATATGGGGGAGAGAGAAAGAGAAATCAGAGAGAAGGAAATGAGAGAAATAAAGTGAGGGCAAGATGTCTTTCGAGTTGTGAGGAAGTAGTTGAATCTATACAGTTATCTACATCTACATCAGAGAGAAAAAAATATTCTACCTGCCTTGGTTTTATGGTTCTGTGAAAGGAGAAAACTGATGAGTTTCAAAGATGACAGTTTTAGGATTAATAGACACCAGCAAGGTCCTGCACACCAACAGTTAGTGTTCAGACACACTTGCACAACCTCCCTTCTCACCCTTGATTAGATAGAAATCCGGGAGGTAAGTCAGACAGCTCCCAACTAGGAGAACTGAGGCTCAGGCAGGCGAAGAAATGTCATCTTAATTACAAAGTGATAGACTAAACCTAAAATATTGAGTCCTCTTCTGGTAATACGCCTGTTCTGCTGAGTTGAGCCACCCAGGAGGGAACCATGAGCCCTGGAGAAGCTGAGGTTCTTTGAAGGAGAAGGCGAAGCAGAGAGCATGACCACACCGCCCTGGGCAGCAGCAGCTCACACTGTCTTCAGCACTGGGAGAAGACACCCTGGGGCCGTGCAGCTCCCTCCACAGCTGGTCTTTGACGTCACCCACGGCACACCAGCTGGGACCACCCGGAGCAGGGAGCCTGGGCACCAGGGTGCAGAGGTCCATGGCTCTGGGGCCACAGAGAGTCTTTAGAGCCCCTGGAATGGCTTTTGCAGGCTCAGCACTTCCATGCAGCAGCGGGAGGGCTTGGGAGACCTCTCCTAGAGAGACCTGGGCTGGGACCCTGTGCTGCTGCCCTGACCAAGTCCTCCCACCAGCCTCCGTTTTCTCATCCAGGAGTGAGAATGGATAATCTGCACCACACTGGGAAAATCCCATGGGATTGTATATATGAAATACCCAGAACATAATAGGAGTTTAACGAATTCTAGGGACAGGGGAATAAAGCTTAAAATAATTTCCTGTGTGTCCTAGGGAATTTTGCGAGGCCAGTTCACCTCTTGTAGTTTATTATGTGATCATCCAAATAGTTAATAATCTGAGCTGGGTAGCCTATAAATGCCTACACTAGAGCAGTTATGTAGACTTGCAAATACTGTAACTTGGTATTGACTGAGACTCCATTTGCTCTTAATTCCCTGTAAGTGAACTCTGTCTTGGCACACAAAAGAACAATTTCTTCCAAGCGTTTTGCTCTGGGAAGCTTACTGAAGCAATTGTAGATACACAACTCTGCACCCGCCCATCAACACTGAGCTTCTCCTGGGTCTGCGCCCCTAGCTGCACTACCATGAAGTCCTCCAGGACCAGCCCATGGCTAAACCCAAGGCCCCCTTCAGAACCCCACAATCAGCTGCAGGTAAAATGCATATCTTGCATTCTAAAGGCTCCAGCTCTCTGGGAAAGTGAAGGGAGCTTTGCTTTTGCATGGTGCATGCTGTGGAGTGAAGAAACTTCACCACAGCCACGTGAGGGAAAGAACTAATCACAGAGAAGCAGAGGAGCGGCAGCAGAAAAGATGAAGCTTGCCTAAGAGATTTCGGCAAAAAGCTCCCTTAGAGGTAATGAGCTGGGAAATTTTTAGAAATTGGAAGTGGAGGCTCTGCTAGAGATTAGAGTAAGAACCTGGGCAGAGGATGGTTTTGACTCAACTTCTGCACCTGGGCTACCTGCCAGGGCTGGAGCAGAGCAGAATTCAGCATCAATGGTGGCCAACTCCTGCTGCAAGCAGATCTCATAGAACAGCAGCCACCAGCGTTTCTCCCTGCACGCCTCTGTCTACGGCGTGGAATACTCGAAAGAGCCTCACCCTGACATCAGGGAGTCCTGGGTTCAGATCTCAGTGCCACTACCAGCTGTGCAGCCTTGGGCAGACAACCTTCAGCCTCCCTTGCTGGGTCTTTCTGAACTGATGTCTTCATGCCCATCAGACAGTGATGCGATGAAAATAAATGGACTGTACATAGTCAGCAGGTGAAACTCCCATCATTCTGTTCTCAGTGAGCTATGTTAGCATAGAAAGAGACCCTTATGCCTGCTTGGCTTGCTGCCCCATAACTCTGCCCTCTACCTTTCTCCCTCCTCACCGCCCTGACTCTCTGCACCATGTGGCAAAGTGACGGGAGTCAGAACTCCCAACTCTGTGCAGCTTCTATCACTCACCAGCTGGGAGTTGAGGACAGGTTGCTTAACCCCTCTGAGCCTCAGTTTTTTCATCTTCAAAATAAGAAAGGCAGAGTCACCACCTTTGCAGGTTGTTTTGTGTAGCAAAAGAGATACAGCCTGGGGACGCATTTTGCAATGTGGAGACTGTATACATAGAAGCATGAGAGGAAACAAAATCCCTAGGACCTCAAGTGAATTGTTCAGGGTCACACACAAGGACAAAGGTACTGAGAACAAGGACTGACCTAGAAACTTTAGGTTAAATAACCCAAGAAAATAAAATGGCATGATTTAGCCTCCTGTGGCCCTGTGTGATGCTGAGTATCATTTGGTGGCGCGACTCTGAAGCCCACCTGTAACAAGTCCATATGTGCATGTCCGTGCATGTTGTAGATATACAGGCATGGCACACACATGCACACTGCACATGTTACATGCATGCTTATCAACAAGTATGATAAATGCACAGAGGTGTAAACACATCTACACTTAAAGAGAATGAGGGAACAGAGCTCTAGGGTTATTCTGTAGAAGGCAAATTTCTATTTTAAAACTCAGAAGAGATTCTGCTTCCTGTGGGGCAACTGGGACTTGACTTTGAGTCAGAGCCTTCCCTCACGGGGGGCAGGCCGTGAATGCAGGGGAGTCCCCCAGGTGGCAAAGCCAACTGTGTACAGAGGCCACGGTCCTCCCCAGATGGCCGAGGCTGTTTCCTCCCCACTGTCTTTAGATGGGCCATGGCATTCCTGAGAGCAGAGGGAGGAGTCTTCAAAGCAATCACTCCTGGTGCAGGGACAGGGTGGGGGTCGTGAGGACAGAACCAGCCCAGGGAGGAAGGCCTGCCACTCATCTGCCCCACTCCCTGGGCTGCCACTTGGCTCCAGGGACATGTGGCCCCAGCACTGCCCCCGTCCTGACTGGACTGTGACCTCAGGAGCGCTGTCGGGAGTGCCCCGAATGTTCCGACCACCTCCCCGTCTTCAGTTCTTGTTGTGTTTGTCACGAATCTGACACAGGATGATTCTAAAATAGATGTTATCATTCCAATTCAAATCTTCAAGATTCAGTCTCATCCGAGGTCTGCCCACCGCATGTGCGCTCACACACACACACACACACACACACACACAAATGCCCTTTACAAAGGAGATGGGGAATATGAAGAGGCTTCCATCTGCATGGAAATGTGCCCTTTGGATTCTCCTCATCTCATTAATCTGCTTGTGCTGGGAGGGCTGTCCGGGCCAGCAAAGGGCACAATCGGGGCAGCCCGAAGGGGCTTGAGTGACATTAATGGGCCAGTGGGGGGCAGTGTGGCCTGCTGGCCACTCAGGTGGATGAAGGGCAGTTGTGAAAAAAATGACAGTCATCGTGGGGTGTGGAGGGAGCATGGGGACCCTTCCATGTCCCCGTGAGAGTCCACACTGTGCTGGATCTGAGCTGGGTGTATCCACGGAAGGTCACAGAACTCCGGGCACAGAACCAAGCAGGGGGCGCAGCATCTCTGTCGGACTCTGAGCTGGATTCCGTGCTTGAAGGAAGATGAGACCAGGAAACATTGAGAAAATAGGGACCTGCCCAGTCGCTCTACTTGCAGAGGCCCAGGAGTGAGCCGCAGGTACAGCTGGTACAAGACAGAGGTGATGGAGGCTTTTCTCCACAGCCGAGGATGGTGGGATGCCGTCCTCTGCTTTGTTAAGGGTTCAGAGAGAACTTTTTCTGAGTTATTTACACAGAGGGCTGCTGATGTCTTTGTGGAGAAGTTTGGACAAGGCAACATTCAGAAGGGAGCATTTGAACTGGGTCCTGACGGTAGAGTAGGAATTCGCCAGGTAGAGAGGGGCACCACTCTGAAGGCCCATAACTGCTTGATCTGCTCACTACCAAATCCCAGGACCTGGGCAGTGCTTGGCACATGCTAAGTGTTCAGTTAATATTTAACAAGTGTGTGATGTGCAGAGAAGAAGGGTGTGCTGGCTGGCAGTAGGTGTGGATGTCCTCCCTGGGGCAGAGGAGTGGCAATGGGGATCATCCGGAATGGAGGGATGGATGGTCAGGTGGGGAAAGTCAGAGGGCTCTGCTGTGGGAGGTGAGCAGCTTCCTGCAGGTGCCCAGTGCAGTGGATCTGGACAGGGTGCCAGGCATCTGCAGAGCTCCGGCTCACGGCCTCTCAGCTGTGGGAGGCAGAATGGTGACCTCCCACGAAGACATCATCACCCCTTCCTAACACTCTATGAATATCTTACCCACACAGCAAAAGGGGCCTTGCAGACGGACTTAAGGCTCTAGAACTTAAAACAGGGAGATTGTCCCGGGTGATCCAGGGGACCCAAATCTAACCTACAGGACTTCCTCTGACTGGAGATAAGAAAGATGCAGAAGAAGAAGATGCCGGGAATTTGAACAGTGGAATGATGGGATGTGCTACCTCTGGCTCTGAGATTCAGCGACCCAGGTAGAAGGACCCACATGCAAGGACCAAGAGAGGCTTCAGGAAGCCCATGGAAAGTGCCAGAAGGAATGTGGGTCCCTGCGAGAGTGGAGACTAGCCGCTTGCCTACAGGCACGGAAGCCCATCTCTCCGCCTCACCTGGCTTTCCTTTCTCCGTGACACCTCCCCTCTTCTTGTGCATTTTCTTAATGGTCAGCCCTTGCTGGCCTGCCCCCTTCCCCAGCATCTAAGCTCCACCGAGCAGGCCCTATTTTTCCGTGACTGTATCTCCAGTTCTAGAGAGTGAATGGTCCATGACTGCTGGATGACTGACTGATGTATCACATCCTCCCAGGACCCCCCCCCCCCCCCCGGCGGGGGTTATCATCCCTGCCATGGGGGAGGGCAAGGGGGCTCGCGGGAAGGAAGAGGCTGGCCCCAAACCTCACCCAAGGTGAACTTGGCTCTTTCCCTCAGCTTCCTACTCAGGGGTAGGTGCCTGCATGCATTTGCTGACTGACTAACTGAGGTGGCTGCGTTTGAGCCCGGGCCTGCAGCCTGCCCTGCTCCCGTGGCAGGCGAAGCACCAGCACCATGTGGGTCTTTGTCTGCCAGCCTCCAATCCTTTCCTGGAAGGAACTTCCTCCTTCTTTCGTTTCCATTTCCTTCCTTGGTGAAGATGCAGTCTATTTCATGCCAGAGTAAGCTTCAGCCTTGAATCACAGCAGCCCATGCTATCTGACATCAATTGCCACAGCTTAAAGAGGTTTAGGCTTGACGGACTGTAAAGTCGTTTGCAAGAGCTGGAGCTGAGTGACAAAACGCCCGTCACGAGGCGTAAACCTGTCAACCACAATTACCCGCAAGGGATTCCGGAGAAGCAGAAGAATTAAACCTTGTAAATCCAAAAGGCCCAATTGGAAAGATGTATTTATTGGGCATGATTTCAGGAAGGCTCCCACATGGACTTTGCTCCTCTCCTTCAGACTTTGCATAGGACAGATCTGCACGTGGTCAGCATCAGAGAGCCCAAGGCTTACCAGAGTCCACCCCACCCTGCACAGGGCTAACCTAGGCTTCCCTTCTCACCTGCAGTGAGCAAAGATTGCATGCCTAGGTCTCACACGTGGAATGAAGTTTCAGTGACACATCCACCTCTTGCAGGTTCTCGTTCCTTCCTCTCATCGGCATCCTGGTGTGTGCTCCTGGCAGCTGGACAGTGTTGGGCAGAGTGCTCCATGACCTCGGGGTTGCTGGGGCTGCCCATGGGAGGCACCTGAGTCCCTTTCAGATGCAGGGAGTGGCACTGTCCTAGTGACCCTCGCTATCCAGGTCTAGGGAGGCAGTAAGTATCAAATGAGTGGTAGCGTGGACAAGGGAGCTTGCAAAGGGTCTTTGAAGAATGGGCAGGGGTAAGTGGACAGGAAGGACCAAAAAGATACTTGGTGCTGGATGAAGAGGCATTAGAGGGCAGGACACTTAGGCTCCTTAAGACAGAACAAAATGACGCTTCCCACGGGTCATCTGGAGTCACACTTGCATGTCTAATAGGCAGCTCAGACCCTCCCCCATTCCCACCCAGATGCTTTTTCTTGAGTTTTCTGCCTTTTCCACTGCCCCAAAAACCCTTCTTTTCTCTTTCAATTTAGGAAATGGAATTCCACTTTGGCCAAGAAGAGGCCATGATTCTTGGAACCAACCTGACCCTCTCCTTTTCTCAAAATCCACATACAATTTGCCAGCAAATTGGTTTAACTCTATCTTCAAATTATACCCAGATCCAACCATTTCCACTGCGTGACACTCTAACTGAAGCCATTTGCCACCTATCTTCCACTTATATCACATCATAGACTTTTTACCACATCGTTTATGCACACAAAAGGCTTCCTAAGGGCACGTAGGCGTCGCCTCTAAGGATGAGAAACATTTCAGCGATGGAGGAGCACTACCCGAGGTGCAATGCTCACGGTGTGGGATGCTGGTGCATGTCACTCATTGCTGAGTCCTCGGTACTGAGGACAGTGCCTGGTGCACAGCAAAATTCAATCAGTGGAATCAATGGAGTCTCCATGAGCAAGGTGTGGAGCGGTGGACCAGTTTGGCTGACTGGGAAGAACACACATGCGTGTGCTTCATACCGAGATTATATTGAGTCACACACATTAGGACTCCCTTGGTGGCAAGTTCCTAAAGCTCAACTTGAACTATTTTAGAGGCAGAGGAAAATTAAGCAGATGAATGCAAGGATTATTCCAGGGCAGCAGGAATGGGCTGAGCAGTAGGTCAATATCCTCCAGCCCGAGACTACCAGGAACACACCTATATTTAAACAAATTGGGTTTCTTGGGGAACTACCAGGCATCTCAGTAGAACGTGTTGGAAAGAAACTGTTATGAGACTTGGGCTTTGGTTGGGTGATCTTGAGGAGATTTTAGAGGTATGGGGTGTGCTCTGGATTGGATGCTGTCAGGTACCAAGAGTGACTCTATGATTATCTTAGTCAATTTCATCTGAAGGGGAGGCAGACTAGGGCAAGAGAGAGAAGCAATTGAAAAAGCTAATGCAGTCACTCATGTTAGCCAAGATGGGGATGCTTTTTATTTTGTGGTTTGAACAAAGTTCATACTCAGGATTAGAGAAAGCTTGTTTCCCCTTGATCCATGCTGGTCAGAGAGTGGCTTTGTCTGAGATCGATGTTCTGGGAAATTGTTTCTCTTGAACAGGTGAGCCCCGAGTTGCAAGTTGGCCAGCTCCCAGATTGTGGGCTGCTTTTCTCTTTCCCAGTGGGCTCCAGTAAGAACTGAAATACAGCAAATCTTTCTACCCCTGTCTCCTTCCACCTGTCCTCCTGATCCAGTGTAATTCTGTGACCGTAAAATTCTCTTGGTTTGGAAAATCTGCCACCTGGGTGCTTTCAAGTTTCTCATTTGGGAAGCCTCATGCATGAAGAATAGCATGCTGAATTTCTCACTTCAAGGTGAAGGAAATTCTAATAACAGATGCTCAGACAAGCCTGAATCAGGTGGCCAGCTTTAAATTATCAGCTGTTATCAAATTGGTGGCAGTAGTGGGGTTATTCCCTAGGAAAACAACACTTCTCAATTATTATTCAAACCAAATTCACTCAAATAATCTCTGCAGGTAGCAAAATCTGAAATAATCCATTTTCCCAAAAGTCTTCCTTAAGAATCCACCATAGCAGTGCAGTAATGTATCCACGAGGAATTTTTCTCAAAATTTGCCAAACTTGGGGAGACTCTGCCACTTTTCCTGTGACCTCAGCTCATCACAAAACAAGTTGCTGCTCCACATCTGGGTCATGATAACACACAGGACCTCTGCCCCAGGAGCTTCACTTGTGCTTTTTCTTGGAAATTGCTATATTTTCTTCTTTGCCAGGGGTGATTTGCTGCCCTGGACAGTAGCCTTCTCCTTGCAGCAACCTGCAGCCCCTCAATGAGATCACAGGCCATTGCATCTCATAATAGGGTTCTTTTATTATTCCCCCAAGCATGCAAATCAAATGGTATCTGGGGCTCAAATCTTTGCTCAGCAAAGAAAACTAGCAGTGGTGCCAAGAAGAAAATGGCCCTGCCACCAGCAGCTGCATCGGTTAATGGAACTGCTCCCTGCCTCTGCCCGCCATGCCTTCAGTTTCCTTGCCTTCCTCCAGAGGAGACAACCTCCATGTCAACTTGCCTTGAGGATAAAAAGGAGGGCATCCTAAGGGGAAGGGATACAACAGAGAATTTATTGAGTGCATACCATGTAACAAGGACTGCATGGCTGTTCTTTCATTTAGTCTGCCCAATGGCCCTCTGGAGGGACATTTTAACCCCTAATGTGAAGATGCAGAAAACAAAGCTGAACAAGTTCAAGTTTCCTGCTCAAGTGCACACAGCTAGGAAAGGGCAAGCATGGACTTCACCACCTGCATGTTCTGAGGACATTATCTAGGGACAGGAAAGGACACACATGTTAAGAGAAAGAAGACATCCCTCAGTCGGGCAAACTCCAGAAGGACACAGTGGGATAGGAGGACATTCCTTCCTGTAGTTCATCAGTTTGGAGAGAAGAAAATAAATTCAGAAAAATCCAAGAGACTGTAAATGTTAGGCTGGGGTAAGAACCTATGTTAGTCAGCTTTTCATTGCTGTGACCATAATATCTGAACAGAACAACTTAGAGAAGGAAAAGTCCATCTAGACTCATGGTTTCAGAGGTTCCGTTCATGGTGAGCCAATCCATTGCTCTGGGCTTGAAGTGAGACAGAACATCATGGTGGAAGGGCATGGAAGAGAAGAGCTACTCAGCTCAGGGCAGCCAGGAAGCAGAGAGAGAGCTGAGGAGATGGCAAAAAATATATAATCCCCAGTGACCAACTTCCTCCAGTCACACCCCATCTGCCTACATTACCACGCAGTAATCATTCAAGTTATTAGCCCATCAAATGGATTAATCCACTGATTATCTTATGGCTCCCATAATCTGATCATTTTGCGAGTTTTTGAAGAACACCTCATATCCAAACCATAACAACCTGCTTCTCTCTTCCTTTATTTCCTCCCTCCCTCTCTCCTTTCCATTCTCTTTAACTTTCTCCCTCCTCTCTTCTTTTCCTCCCCATTCATTCCTGTTTTCTTTTCCATCATCCATCCCTCTTTCTCTCCCTCTTTCCTTTCTTCTTTCCTACTAATCAATGCCCCTATTATGGTAGGAATCAGAATACTGGATTGAATTCATGAAATCCCCTAGCTTCAATGCCACTGAGGTACAGAAGTTAGGTCTGGGATCAGTCTCACAATAAATTAATGTGGAATTCAGAACCCAGAATGTTTTTTTTGTCTGACAAAGCATTTCTTGGGAGGGTAAGGGATGAAACTGCAACGTGAGGTTTCTACAGGGGTGCTTAGTAAAACCATAGAATCAACTAGCCAGACAAGAGGCTAGATAGACCCTCCAAACCTCCTGTGAGTGAGAAAGCGTGGGTTCCAGCCCAATAGGACAGGTCTCTGGTGCTCTGAGGACTGGGAAATTGGGGAATGGACCTTCAGAGACTTTCCAATGGACTGATGGAGCAAGTAACGTTGAGGTTAACAGTGCAGTGGCCTCAAGTGGAGAGTCAGTTCCATTCCATGCTTTCGGCGCAGCTGTTTCACCTGTTTTGATTTTTGCCTTGGTTTAGGTAACCTGCCATTCATTTAAGTATGTTTATTGAGCACTTACTCTATGTGTCATTCTATTGTCACTGGTTACAATGATGAATAAGATGGAAACGGTCCCTGTGGTCATATGACACAGTGGAGGAGTCAGAGAAGGAGCAAGTAGCTCTGTAAATAAAAGAAGTGAAGGACGCTTTCCATGAGAGCTGGAAGGAAGGAGGGGAGCAGAATGGTGCCGCCAGGTGTTGCAGAGTCCAGGCCTCCCTCGTACCCAGGCCTATTTCTCTGTCTTACTTTGCAGGAACTGGAGCCATTTCTCATCTTTATCCCATTTCAATTGGTTCCACTCACCTTAAACTTCTGCAGGGAGTAAAGACCCACCATCCCTCTTTCCAGGAGGTGCAGGGATCTATCAGAGCTTCACCAAATTAATCTCCCACTGTGAGGATGGACCTCGAAGACTCTCTCCCAGTCTGTGTCTGAATTTTCTCAACAACAATCCTGCCAGTAGACAGTCCTTAGAAATGTATTCTTCAAATTGGGCTGATTGACTCTCACCAACTGGTCTGTGATCAACTCTTAAGGTCTGTAGGAATATATTATTTAACAAATCTTTGTGCCGTTCCCTACGTATGACCATATGTACGTATTTCAAGATGCTTCCCATCAATTCCCAGTTGCTCTCTGGTTAAATCAAAGGGAAAAATTTATTTTCCTCCAAAACTTTGAGTTTATTATTGGTCAATAATATGAGAATAAAATCAACTGCCATCATAAGCATACCTTATAGATGTACATGGAAGTCCTAAAACCCAGCCGCAGATACTTTTGTCTTTACTAACATGATAGAAAGAACCCTGGTTTTGGGGTCAGAGAAAACTGGGTTATAGCAAATGTTTCCTCACTTCCAAGCTGTGCAAACTCTGGCAAGTGCTGAACATCATCCATTCTCATATCCCTTATCTATATAATAGAAAAATAGAATCCAAAAATCTGTGCTACAATGAGAATTAGAGATTAGTTAAATAAAGTACATGACCCAGGGCCTTGAGAGCAGCTGTTAATATCAACTTTGAGCACAATCCCTATTTGCAGTAAGGAATCTATCTGAATTCATAGGGCGGTGCAGTAACGAGGGATTTCCAAGATCCTTTAGTCAGGCATGCTTAAATCAGCAGATGATGAAACTGAATCTACAATGCTTTGCCTGAAGTCAGGCATCCAAATCGGAGAGAGCACTCCTTTCCTAGTGCTCACCTCACTATTCCTGTCTGCTCCAAAGTCTTGGAACTTGACATGGAAGACTCGCAGCACAGGAATGGGTCTATGGAGATTCCAAGGGGGCATGCCTTGTCCTGGTACCCCAGGATGGCTCTGAAGCAGCACTTGCAATATATTGATGTGTCCAAAATGCTTTATCTGGATAGGGGGATGGATTTGACAGCTTGAAAGCAAGCTGCTCTGCACAGCTCTCTAGAATACTGTGTTCCAACACCTTGGAGAAAGGATGGAGACACTGAGCTAATATGCCCCCCTGTGGTGTTCTATGTCTGGAGAGCTGGATTTTTCAAATGTGCATATTCACATGTGCTGTCAAGCTTTCATTAGTCTGCCTTTGATTGTGAGAAACTTTACTTACTAAGATCCACTTATTCCCCACTGCCTGGTTCTCCCATTAAAAACCCATTTTAAAGGTTTAGCTCAATTATCTAGGTTGAATGGTTGATAGGGAACTATTTCAAATAATAGAGGCAGGCAGATAATTGGAACCATTTTTCATGGTTGAGATAAGGAGTGGAATATAGAGGCCTTCTAAGCATAGAGGATGGGATTTTTCTCATAATTTTCATTTGAAAAGATCTTTCCATTGAGTACAAAGAACCGACTGCCATCCAAAGTCAGAGCTTGCTCCCTCCTGCCCAAGAAAGCATGAATTTGGATTAAAAAAATGGATCTGAACTTAATGGAAAAATACAATGTTAGGAATGAAATTTAATTCTACATAATTTTTTCTCTCTTAGCTTACCTCAAGAAGCAGCCCTTGAAGAGAAAAAGAGAAGGAGATGACTTCCAAGATGGCAGATGTGTTTGGCTCTCTCACCCCGCTCTTGCCCAGGTGGTCGACTCTCTCTGTCCAGCCACAGTACCTCCTTGTAGTCCCACGAATTAGCAGTGCGGCCTAGCAGCACCATCTTTCCAGACATGTTCTACCCTTTGCCTAAAATACACTTTATCCCCCTCCCCACCTGGTAACCTGGGCACAACGATTTCCTGGCTCCTACAGCACAGAGAGAGCCCTCACTTGATTTCATCGTCATGCCTGGCTGCTTCTTCCTTATCGCATTTATCATTCCCTATTATCATAATTTGAATATAATTATAATAGTAATAGTCACAGTCTCTCCTCTTCTTCACATCAGTCTACTGCGATCCCTACTGTTATTTCCATTTGATGACAGAGGAAACTGAAGCTCACCGGCATAAAGGGAATGGCTCAATCACACAGTTGGTGGTCTGTGAAGATCAGACCTGGGTTCAAGGTCAAGCTGTGAATGAACATCTACGTCCTTCCCTCAAGGAAACCCCTGTCCTGGAGAGCAGCCGACTCTGTTCTCAAGTCAGGAAAATTGTTGGTATCAATAAACACTTGCTGAAGTCTTGGGATTTTGCCTACTGGGGTTATGCACATCCTCACTAGAGGTCTGTAAGTGCACACCATAGTCACCTCTTCTGAAGTCCCTTGGCTCTTGTAATAATTTAGGAGGTAAAATAGAAAGGCTTACCTCAGTCACCCCCCCAGTCATTCCTACTCCCTATGATTTCCCAGGGATACAACAACTTCCTATTTAACCACTGCCTCTGGAAATGCAGATGAACTAGTTATAATCTGCATCCCAAGGTCCCACCAGTAAAAAATTGTCAGAGTCAACATGTGTACAGTAGATCTCTATTTTCCAGCCTCCAATAACAGCTTCCTCTTTGCCCAGAAGACAACCTATAACATTTTGGTTTTTGGTTTTTGTAATGCAAGCACCTAAACTTTTAGGTGTCAGTTTCTGTATCAATCAAAAGAGACGGAACAATGATAACAAAAAGCCCCCAAATCCCCACATTAAGACCACCAAAATCTGTTGCTTGTTCATGCTGCTTTGCACAATGGATGCAGTTGGAGAATATCATGCTAAGTGGAAAAAAAATCCAAAAACCAAAGACTGAATGTTTTCTCTGATATGCAGATGCCAATTCACAATAAGGGGTGGGGAATAGGGAAGAATAGAGTTACTTTATATTAGGTAGAGGGGAGCGAAGGGAGGGGAAGGGGTGTGGGGGTAGGAAGGATAGTAGAATGAATCAGACATTATTCCCTCATGACTGCATGACCGATGTGATCCTACAATATGTATAATCAGAAAAATGAGAAATTATACTCCATTTATGTATGATCTATCAAAATGTGTAAATGCATTCTATTGCCATGTACAATTAGTTAGAATAAATTTTAAAAAATTTAAAAGCAGATAGACAGGGAGGTTCCGTACATTGTTGTTGTGGATAAGATGTAAGAAAGGTTCTTTAGTTCTGGAAGCATTTTTCTGCAATGACACAAGACACTTTTCATTAACATCTCACTTGCCAAAGAAAGTTGTGTGGCTATGCCCATTCAATCCTTTTTCCAGGAAGGAAGCCCGGGAATATTCATGGACAAACTTAACCAAAGTCATGACTTAATCAACAATGCCAACACATAAGCAGCTTGAGTGATATGCATGAGCCTGGGGAGGTTCCCAAGGGATTTGCAGTTTGCAGTAAGGTTGTGAACCGTGGTCTTATCCCGGGAAGAAGCCTGAAACTCAACTCTAAAGGTAAACCCAAGGCATAGCACACCAGAGGTACCCAAAGGCCTTGGTTTTCCAACAATGACTAAAGATCACAATAGTTTATGGGTATCTAAGGAATATGAAAGATGACAGTCAATAAAGCCCTGCTGCGGACCTTTGGAATTGTACTTATTGACTTTATATCAAATAACATCTGTCTTACCTATGAGGGCAAGACATAGATTCTGAGGGTTTTTTAATTCTGTTTTTGTTTTTTTCTAGTTCCAGGACCCCACTGGGGTTAGGTCACACATCCATAATCTGTGACATTTGGGAAATCACATAAACTCTTTCCTAGTCTGTGAAGGGGGAAAGGTGATCCCAGTCCTACCCACACTACCGGATGGTGCTGTTAATGGGATTCAAAGTGATCATATATAAGTAGTGTTTGATCAACTTAGAACAAATCCAGCACGATGACAGTCATGTGGAAGACTCTCATGCCATCATTAACCAGAAATTCAACCACTGTCCACTGAGTACAAAGACTTACAATTAGGCTTCAATATTATTAATAGTTAAGCATTTAACTATTATCATTAATAGTTAAGTTAAATATTTAAGATAAAATTATATCCAGTACATATAGTAATAATGTCACAGAACTTATGAAAATGTGTTTGAAACTGTTATTTTGTACCTCACACCCAAATTCTAAAATTTGTCTACATGGTAATATATTGATGAATATTATAATTCTAGTCTTATGTGGGCTAAAATAATAAAATGACTTAATACTATTTACTGGATACTACTCCCATTTTACATGTAGTAACTACTTTAGTTCTTTTAACAAACCCATGTGGAAAATATTATTTGTAGATTCTATTATAATCATTATCTTCAATTCATAGAGGAGAAAACTGAGGCACAGGATCCAACTCTGATTCTGCAGAATTTTACATGTCCATGTGTGATTACATGAATAGTGTGAATCTACATCATGCACAACCATAGAAATGAAAAGTTGTACCCCATTTGTGGTACAGTGAATCAAAATTCAGTTTGCAAAAATAAAAAAAAATTGAAATTAAAAAAAAAGAATTCATGTAGCATCACCTTTCACCTTTCTAAATCACTATTCTTCCTACTGAAATAGGAACATGTGTTTTTGTTTTGTTTTTGTATTTTA
>JAJEJO010051636.1:5046-44461 GCA_020662805.1 Glaucomys volans
AATGCTTATCCTCAAAATTCCTCTCTATTAGAAAATGTCACCTGGGACTTTCCACTCCTTTTTCCGCTAAACATCCCAGCAGAGCATATCTATCTAGAGATACACTGCCTCGTGATCCTATCTCATCCTACTTCCCCTTATGGATGTGACCTTAATTGAGGCCTGGTCTTACTCTGCTGTTGTCCAAGGCTTCTGTCTGCTCATTGGGGTGTCATTCCTCTGAGCCTCACCCCCAGAAGTCCTGCCGCTTGGAAGCTGGTATTCCTGCAAACCCACCTGCTTCCACTTGTCTATAAGAGCCCATTCATTTAGCAGGGTATAAGTGTTCACTATTTTATTCTACAAATATTAATCAATTCCCATTTTACAGTAAGTCCTAATGCTAAGGAAACCTAAATGAGAAAAACAGATATGGTCTTTGACTCTAAAGCAAGGTCTCTTGAAGACCATAGATATTAATCAAAGAAGCCAGGTATGGTGGCACATACCTACTTGGGAGGCAGGAGGATTACAAGTTCAAAGCCAGTCTCAGCAACTTAGAGAGGCCCTAAGCAACCCTGTCTCAAAAAAACAAACAAACAAAAAAACAAAAAAAAAACAACAACAACAACAAAAAGTGCTGGGGATGTGGAAACGCTGGGTTTAATCCCAGTACCAAAAAAAAAAAAAAAAAAGATATTAATCAAAGAATCAAATTGACATATGATCTGATGAAGAAAGTTACTTGTGGGGCTATAAGAGTATGCTGTGGGGTTGCCTGATGCGGTTTCAAAGAGTAAGGCAAAGTTTCTCAGACCTCTAGTCATGATCTGAGAATGATTTGCACCGGAGGTGAAGTGAAGATGGGGAGACCTGAGTGAAGGGAGGAGTGGTTGGGAAGGTCCCAAAGTGGGACAGCTTCAAGGGAGTAATAAGAGGCAGAGTGACAGAGCTCAGGGAGCAAACAGGGAACAGTGGGGGATGAGGTGGGGAAGCCATGTGGGACAGGATGTCAGATCTGTATCCTTCATTCTGCCCTTTATTCCATGAGCAATGGAGGTTTTAGAAGCATTTGAGCAGAAGAGACATTATCTAGTTTGTGTTTTTTTTAAAAAAAATTTCAGTCAAACTGTGGAAAATACATAGAAGACCCTTGGTCTTTGCCTTGAGCCTTTTTCTGTGATAGGAGCAGAGGATGAGAGCTGCTTCAGGACTGGTGCCACCTGTTGAAGGTGCCTTGAGGCATTCACATGGACGCTACATGGGCAAGTGAATGACATAGTTGGAGTTCTGAGAGAGGCCTGTGTGAATTAGCTATGGATTTGAGATGGTGATTAGAGTCATGGTTGGTGGAGATTGCCTTGGGAGACATAAAGAGCAAATCGGGAGCAGCCCTAGAACCAACCTTTGATAGATTCTGACATCTAAAGTCTGACTTGAAGATTGTTAGCACAGAGAAAAGGAACAATCAGGTAGGAGGAAGCCAGTGGAGACTGAATTAGGAATCTTTTAAATGTATGGTACTGAAATCCATCTTCAACTAATGGAGTCAAAAAGAATTTATTGGCTCTTATAACTTAAAATCAAGGCTAGTCAGATGTAACTGTATCCAAGTCCTCAAATAGGTCCTCAGAACCTGCCTCTCTATCTCAGTTCTGCCTTCTTCTACATGGGGCTCTTTGCCAGGTGCATTTTTCCATATGGTGGTCTGATCAGGTCATCTGCAGAAGCTTCAGGTTAACATCTTACCTGAGGTAAAGAGGATGTATTCTTCTGTGTTCAGCAAAACACCAGGTATCACTACTATTGGACTACTATGGGTCGGATGCTCATCTCTGAGCTGGGGATTGATGTTGGCCCTACTCACACTACGTGGACTGTAAGTTTTGGGAAGGGTGGTTAATCAAAAGTAAATCAGAATGCTATTACCTGAGGAAATAGAAAAGAAGCCAGGAGAGCAACCTCCAGATGTTTATTGAGATGCCAGAGGGACAAGAATTCTAAGAAGGAAACTATATTCAGGCATGTGATACACTGCTAAGAGATCAAGAAAAATGGTGATGAAAAAATGCCCATTGGATTTAACCTCCTGAAAGTCACTGACCCACACAAATAGCTCCACCACAAACTGGGGTGTGGTAAAAATTATAATGCAAGTAGAAATGACCATGAGAAGCAAGGAGAGGAAAAGCACTTAGAAAGGAGACAATCAAGGAAAGCTGCATGTAAGAGGAGGCACTCAAGCTGGGCCCTGAAAGATGGGTAATATTTTACAAACCAAAGCCCAAGAAGCAGAGGGAAGGAAGGCACCCCCAGTTAGCTGCAAGAGGAGCAAAAGCACCATGGCAGGACCTTGGGGGTGTGTCCATTGAGGGCAAACAGTTCACCTTGGATTCAGAGGGCCAGGGGCCAAATATGAAGGCTGTCTATGAAGGAGGGACTTTCCTTATCCAACATCCAAGTTATCCAACCATAACCTACTTGCCTCAGGTTACCGCCTGCATAGGCAAATGAGGGATAGCTGCTGTGGTAGTGGAACCAACTCAGATCATCTGGGAAAGTACCACCCTCTCCTCCTGCTCTTAAACCTAAGGGACCCCTGAGTGTTCTGTAAGTGAACTCAATGGCAGAACTTTCTCCTCTTCCTCCTCTCGGCATTGGCCTTCTCTCTGCCTCTCTGTGTGGCTTGGGCTTGCCGTGCTGAGGATGCCACTTGGGGCTGCTAAGCACCTGGCTCCTCTTTCTTCTCACTGACTGCAGCAGAGGAACACCCAGCATAGGATGATCACCTCTACCATAGCAGCTCAGGTGTTGCTTAGCTTTCACTTGACACGTCTTACCTGGCCCCCTTCACTTTTATCCTGGGAAACTGCACTAGAAAGGATGGCAGGGATAGGGGATTTGAATGGAAGACAATGTAGGTGACTCTACTGTATTATATTCATACAATCTCCAACCATGACTCTCAGAACAAACCTAAGCATCCTAAATCTCTGACCCCTGGGGTTATGTTCTCCCACCCAATACAAGTCTAGAAATGGCTATCTCATGGTGGTCTCAATTTTGGTGACCAAAAGTCAGCACCTATTCATGTAATCCATATCTTGTCATCTAGGACAAGTGGGAAGAGGCCCCTGACTAGGACCTTCCTGTAACTTGAACCCCCTGTGACCAAGTTCATTTACCCAGACAGAAAGATTGCACATATTAGAACTCAGGGTTGATCTCTTATGACATCCATTTGGGGATCCTTGACATAGCATAAATAGTAAAGTCTTTAATGAAGGTCATTGAGGACATTTGAGTAGGGGCATGCCACAAACAGAACCATCCTTAGAAACAATTGCACTTGGCAGTGATTTCCTAATAGATCTGGGAGAGCAGAGGCAGGAAATGAACTGTTAGGAGACTGATGTGTCCCCCTAGAGAAACCATGAACCAGAGAGATGGAGGTAGCTGTGGAGAAGTGGGGATGGGTTCTAGGTTCAAGAGACTGTCCTTTGGTAGAAACCATGAGACTAAAGATGAGAGAAGGAGAGAAAGAAGGAGGGAGGGAGGAAGAAGGAAGGGATTCTGTGGAAACAGAAATAGAGTGAGGAAACTTAACATAGTGAGGAGGGCCTAAAAACATGTGGCCCTCAGGACATATCAGTCCCTTGTGGCCACAGAAGCTGGGCAAGGAACAGGTGCACTCCCTGCAGGAGTCTGAGGCAGACATGTAAGTGGGAATGTGGGCCAGGCCTGGGCTCCCTTTAGTGACCAGCTGGAAGAGCAGTGTCTGCCTGCCTGGGATGGCAGTGGGAAGAGGCCCCTGCAGGAGAGCAGAGCCCTGTTCTGTGCAGGGCAGTTTTTTCCTGAAGGCTCAAGCTGCCTACTGCAGTGCACGGGGTGCCCATCTTTGGTAGGTGGATGCCTGATGCACCTGATCTACCAAGGGAGGCCCCATTTTTTTGTTCTCTGAGACTCCCACCTCTATCCCTGCTCTGAGGGGCTCTGTGACCCACCATTCATCTCTTCTGATTTTCTCTCCTATATGGAACTGGGGGCAGTTCTTCTGGAGCCACCCACCTCCCTGCCTTCTGTTACTGTATGAGGCCCACAAGGGTGATGCCTTGCCCCAGGAAAGGGGGGGCCCTTTTTCGCAGTTCTGCTTTCCAGAAAAACAACTGTCCTGAGTAAAAGTCCACTGACTTCATGTAGCACACAAGGCTGGGCAGGGTGGGCATTCATGTGCCTGAGTCCTTCAGTGCTGGAGCAATGACAAGCCCATAGGATTCCAGCCCTAGCTCCTGGGAGAGGGGATGGGAAGGGTTCCCAGCCGTGGGTTTCTGAATCCCTACCAGAAACAAAAAGTATATCCTTAAACAAGCCAGGGTAATTAGAAGGGAACCATAACCATAGTGAAGTTACCTTTCTCCATTCATTCCGTAAGCATTTTCCCGAGTACTTATTTTTGGCACAGAGTTATTTTAGGGGCGGAGGAGAACATGTGGAGAAGAGGACAGGGAACTGGTCCAATGTGCCAGCTTGAGAGGGGAGCAGAGGGGGGGGATGGGCACTATTAGTGTTTGGTCTGTGGAAGATGAAACGCAGCTCAGCTCTGTGGGCGGTTCTTTGATCTTCCAGTAACTGCTAGAGTAGCAATTAGCATCCTTAATGCTGAGGGGAGTCTCTGAGAAACCCTTGAGCCTGCTGATTTAGGTTAGTAGATCCGGAAGTGTGGGTGCTTGTGTGTGTGTGTGTGTGTGTGTGTGTGTGTGTGAGAGAGAGAGAGAGAGAGAGAGAGTCTGAAATAGGTTTATTAGCTTTTTGACATATCTTCTCTAATACAGTTTTCAAGATTTGAGGGTGAGGGGATACTTACAAAATAAAGTTCGGTTTTGCTTGTTGAATATTTAATCATCTGAGTCTTAAAGTCACAAAGCCCTAAATTTACAGAAAAGCAGAACTCCTAAAATGAATAATGCTGAATAACATGGCAAGCTCAAGATCCCTTTACAGATGTTCTATGGGGCAATTCTTTCCTTGTAACCCAGTGGCCAGGGCTGTGCTCTGGGTTTAAATTTCTGCTGGGCCACTTTGAGAACTAACCTAAGCTACTTGACCTCTCTGAGCCTAGGTTTCACATCCATACAAAGGGATAACCTATATATGTGGATAAGCTACCCCCAAAGTTGTTTCTTTTCTTTTTCTTCACAAGAATTAAATGAAAAAAATCATGTAAAGTATTGGTACTGCACAATAGTAGGCATGTACATCTGTAAAGAATTTTATTAGAAAAGACTTGAAATAAGTAGATATTAGAAGGGAATTCTTCCTGTCATGGGCTGCTGGGTATGGTGGGGGGAATAACAGTTGGAAGTCAAATTATTTTTTAAATGAACTTAATTTAAATTTCTGTGATGGTAAAAAAAAAAAAATGTACCTTAGGAACATCAGCCTCTCACTAAATAGAGAAAATAAATTCTTATAGACATTAATACTACCAGGCAGACAAACTCTGGTGCCCAGGATGGAGAGCTGGAGAAGGGAAAAGAGAATCCCTGAGAGAGGAAGAGGACTAGAAGGGGAGGAGACGAGAGCAATACAAGGTGGGCAGTGTCCGCAGGAGTGAACGTGACATGGTCTCGTGGGGAGTCCTGACCTTCAGTCCCATGCTCTCCCCACAACCTGCCCCTAGTCACTGGACCTGCAGAACCCAGGACCTGGGGCCCTGTACCAACCCCTTCATCCTGTGCCCAGACCAAGTGCTTTACTCCTACAACTGTGCCTGCTCCCTGTGGCCTGCTCATCTCCATAGCCACAGCCCCCGACACACACACTGAACCGGGCCCCCACCAGCCCTCCTGAGCTCTGTCCATCTGCTCTGGCCAGGGCTGCACCTTTATGCTGGCCTAAGCCTTATGTCCCCTTTACTTTATTTCATCCTATATTTCAATTGAATTGATTAAATGATTTAATTTTTTTAAATGACAAAACATTTCAAACAACCATAAAAGTACTGGCTACCCAGATTTAACAAATGTTCATATTTTGTCATATTTGCCTTAGATTTTTTAAGTAATAAAAAAGTTACAGATAGAACGAAAATCTCTTTCTCTGTCCCTAGAGCTAACTACTCTCTTGAAGTTGGTTCTTGTTTCTTCTCCATGCGTTCATATTTTATGGCATATGTACATCACCACAAACAGCACTGCATATATTGCTGTTTGTGATATTTAAAATGTTTATGTAAATAGTATTTTGCTGTTTTTACTCAACATTGTGTTTCTAAGATTTCCCCTATTTTCATGCTTGTAGAAGTAGTTTGCTTACATTTTAAATCACTATGTAGTCTTCTATGTAGGAATGTATCGTGATTTCAATTCCCTAATTAGTGGATATTTAGTGGCTTCCTTTTTTTCTATGACAATGTGACTAGCAATATTATTATGGATATCTTCTGGTGTACTTGTGTGATGGTATTTCTATTGTGTGTATAGTGTGCAAAGCTTCACCTTCCTGCTATTACTAAACTGCTTTCCAAAGTGGTTACACTTCTGCCAGGATCCTATGAGGGTCCTTATTCCCTCACAAGTTTGCCAATACTTAGGATTGAATGATGAATATTTTTCCACTTTGCATTTATCTGATTGCTGTTAAAGGTGAGCATCTCTTTATGTGCATTTAACATTCAGGGTTTCCTCTTTGGTGAATTGTTGCCTGTTTTCCCTTTGGGTTCACTTTATCCTCTTTATTTGTAAGAATCTCTCAGCACCCTGATACTTCATTTATCATATGGGTATCTTAGGTGTACTGGTAAGGGGTGATGTTCTTCTCTATGACAGACCTAAATTAGCTGGTTGGTTCTTTAATATAACAGTGAGATATAAATTAAAACAAGGACTAAAAATGAATCCCAAGGTTTTTCCAATAAGTTCATTTGTTTTCTAACCAAAGTAATATTAGGTCATAATAACTTTTAACTGCCCTGTTTTCTTAGCTTCTGCTGCTGAAGTTCCTTCTTGTATTTCTAAAGTCTGCATAGGTAAGAGCCAGTCCTCTGCCCTGCCAATGGACTGTTGAGAAATGGACTAAGAGCAAGTTTGCCATTGTGTGGACGTATCTCTGAACTATTTCCCAGTCAGGGAGGGTGTCCTGACTCTTACAAATTGGAAAGATTGGCAGAGCTGGAATCCGGTTGTAATTGTTCTTACTAGAGACATGAGAAATGGGCTTTTCTCTTCTCTGATAATAGAAACATGAAAAAGAAGTGAGCATACACCATTTTTTTTTCTGAGTAAAAATTCAGATGTGAGAATTATATGTTCCTAGCCTTGGGTTTTGTATGCATTATCTCCTGGGGTGCAACGGGGAGGGATTTGCATATGGTGCCTCTAGAAGCATGAGTTGCCTGTATTTTAACACTTCCTAGGCAAAGGAAGAGTTGTGGGTGGCAAATGTCTGAGAGCCTTGGCATGCAAGGCAGGATTTTCATAGGGTTTTTGGCATGCCATTTCGGAACATCTCCTCCAACTTATTGATTATCTCTAGGTTTTGGTGTGCTTTCTTGGACAGAAGTGGACAATCTCATGTTTTCTTGTGCCTATTCACATAGTTCATCAACACAGCTCTTCTACAGACTTCCTTAAACCAATGTTCCAGGTCCCTAACTAGTCAGCCAAGCTACCTGCCACTGTCCACAAGTTCTCATACTTAGGTCCCTTCTCTTTCTACACAAAGTGGATGATGTGCATCATCTGAATCTGTTTATCAGAGGGATCTCCCCTCACCACTGTTTTTCTGAGACACTCTGAGTAGGACTAGAGTGCAAAAGCATTCATTTTTCAGCTTGTACCAACATAAAAAGCCAATTCATCCATGACCCAGACACAGGTTGTTCCTTCTGCATAATCTAGTCTTATGGACAACCAAGAAAACATAGGTATGAACTGAGTGGGAGCAGGAATGTAATGGAGGAAGGTGGCATAGAGGTCTGAGACAGCTCTTTGTGTAGCATAGCTGTACCTTTTGGACTCTCTTGAACCCAATTCCAAATATACCCAATCTATTTCCCAGTAGGTTGTTTAGGGCCCTTCAGTTTCAGGTCTTGTTGAGACTGATACTGCCCAGCTTATGGTTGCAGGGTCAGATCCCAGTTTCCATCTAGGGTTGGTAGTATGTCAGGAACTGCTTTCTAAATTGTCTGTGATTCTCTGCTGAGAACCCTCCCTGTCTCTTGTTAGCACTTGCCAGAGGCTCTAAACATTGTCTTTTCTCTATTGTAGATACCTCCAATACTGAGGGATCTTTTAGGTCACATGACCTAAGTGACCAGGCTGCCTATGCTGAATGAAGTCTGGATCCAACACAGAGCCCTTTCTTACTCTCAAAGTTGGCAGCCTTCCACATCACCTAATTGGTATTTCAGACTATTATGTCAGAGAACAGGAAAGTTAACATAGCCCTGGATGAGACTATGATGTACTGTCATCTGTCTCAGGTATATGCAAAGTGCTTCAGATCCTCCACCATGCCAAACCAGTGACCTCCTACAATGCCCCAAAATGGCTTTAATCTGCTCTAGCAAAGATGTCACATCTGTACAGAAACTGCAATGAGACTCCTACTTGGTTAAGTTATAGTAGTTTACTACCATGTGTTTTCATCCATTAAGTTTTTGCAGGGATCAGACTGGTGAATTAACTGGGAATACATAACAAGGACCATTACCTCTGAATTCTCCAAGTCTTTGAGAGTTGACAACAGTCTCTGCCAACCCCTCCAAGTGTTTTTCCTCCCTCAGTAGCTCTTATTCTACAGGTTGCAAGTCAAATGTGAGTTTTCTGTCAATTTGTAAGCATTTCCAGTCCAAATATATTTTGGGGAACCAAGGAAATAACCACTAGATGAATCTCTGCATGGGTTGAAACTGCTGTGAGATGGCACTGGGCCAGAGTACTCTTTGCCCCTAGAGGAGGACATGATGGTACTTTGAGCCTACTTTACCTTTTCCTAAAATATGTTTTTGTGAGCAGGGGCCATTGGTCATTTGGGCAAAGGCATATTCTTGCCATGCTGAGAAGAGCCCTTCCTCAGGGAGACCCAACCTTTACTTAACTTGTGAGTTCTGGGTAAGGGAACTGGTTCTGGTATGGATTCTGAACAGAGAGTCATGCTTTTCCACTGGGCCAGCCATCCCTAGCATTCATCTATTCTTGATTTCTTTTGACTATGCCATTATTGGTTGCCCACCTATACTGCCCCTTAGGAACACCATGTTCTTTAATCCATCTCCATAGATTCCTGTATATCAAGCTCCCCTGCTGCTATTCCAGCCCTGCTGCTTTGATGGGAATGATGCCCATCTTGCTTTTGACAGTTGGATATTTCTGTTTGATCTTTGCTGTGCTGGTTTCCCATAATTTCCATTGCTGTTAGGTTGTCAAGGTGTAAAATGGTGTCTTACATCATCCATTCTGACCGGTGGAGGAGACTCATCTGGAGCTTCTCAATGGTGCTGGTGTCCCCTCACCAGTGTATTCTTTCCACCTGTGCTTAAGAAGGACTGAACCCATAGTGGTCAGTGGTAGGTCAGACCCATTCTAGCATGCCTACTTCTCTAAGCACAAACCCTTTCTACACAGTTCCCCACTTCAGTATTAACCTATTTAAATAAACCCTCGCTTTTTAAAAGATTTTAAGAGGCATCTAAGTAGAGCATTAGAACTGTCACCAAGGAACCCTGGTACAGTGTTTAATTATGTGTCAAGGAAGCATGTACTCATTTCAGCAAACTTTCCCTTCTACAAGTTTAGGTTTCACCCATCTTGATCTGGTACCTTGAAAATCATGCCCTTGCTTCCCCACCCCACCCGCCTCCTGCTGCTCTTATTTGGCCAGATCTTGTAGCAACTCTGCAATATCTCCTCCCTCCCCCTTAGCAGGACCTCCTTTCAAATTTTGTTCTACTGAGATTTGGCCTTCCCTATGAATCTAGTGGCCAAAAGATGCAGTGGGAGCAGATTCTGGAGGTCAAGCATGACCTTATAAAGACTGTGTCTCATTTGGTGTCTGCATAGTTTTCAAGAAAGTAGAGAAGAGGGGATCTTCAGTTCCAGATATTTCAGGAGAGTCTTGAGATGCATATTTTCAGCTGGATCTCCCCACATATCTCATCCCTACTCTCAGGATCTCCCTTATTCCCTGACTGTAAAGTAGAAGCCTGGTCTTCTCTGAAGTTCTGCTGCTTCTATGATTGAGTCTTATGCCTGTCTTTTGGTTGTATCTACCTTCTGGCTGTGGGAGATACATATCTTTTTAGAGACTGTTAAGAAACCTCTAAGCTCTCACACTTGGATTTAGACTATCGATTAGTAAGTCTGAGCCTGTCATTTTCTCTCTTTGTGGAATCAATGGTACCTAGCAATAGCCGCTCTATTGCACAGTCATTATTATTGCTTCTCTCATGTCTTCAAATGCCTGGGACATTGCACCAACTAGTACATCCCTTCCTACCAATATCCATCCCATCCCATCCCAGTTTATCATAGGGCAAAATCAACTGATTGTTTTCTGTATCTCTCTTAAAATCGACTTAAATATCTTAATCATGTTTCTTTTCAGGTTGTTCCATTGCTTAGATTCCTGCCTGTTCTGGCTCTTCCTTCTAGTTGTTTATTTTCTTCTGTGAGTGTAATATTTAACTGTGAACTCAGTTACTACTAAGTCCCCTTTAAGTCTTCCTCTGCAGAGACCTTATGGTTCTTGTCTGTTCTGGACTAGTTTTGATAATTTCTAAGTGATACTGCTATTGGAATTTTGGACAGCACAGATAGACTCAGGCTTAGATTTCTAACTATTCACAAGTGATGCTTTTCATCTAGTGCCCAGAAGATGTTCCTCAGGTTTGCGGAGCTGGCCAAGGTTCTACTTCATAGATTGTCAAAAATGTTTCTCTATTCCCATGCCTTGCCTCTCAACAGTCAGAGGTCTTGATTCTTCTATAAAGACATTAAATATATCTGCCTTGATCCCTGAGACCTGTGTTTGAGTCTGTTGGCTGGGTCATCCCCACCCTTCAATCTTGTCACTATAGGTTTTGTCACTATATCTTGTCTCTACCTCTTTCCCAGCCCTGAACATTTTTCTTTCTTTTCTTTGAGCTCAATTATGCATTAAGTAAATCATTTTTGCTTTATTTCATCCAGCATTTCTAGCTGTTTTTAGCAAGAAGGTGGCCTGAACATGTCAGCTACATCAACCAAATTTACTGGATATTATGCTAATTTATTTTCAGAAAGCATGCTGGTTGATTATTGTAGCCACAGAGAATTTTATGGATGAATTTAACAGACAACTTCAGATGTCATAACCACAAATGCAAGGCAGTTTCTCTCTAAGCTTAGAAGGGGATTTCTATTACTCTGCACTCAATATGTGAGCATTATATTTTTCTTTATGGTGGAAGAAAATATTGTTTCTAATGGAAACAGCTGGTGTTTATATATTCCTTATTCCTAAAGGTCACCGGATCATTAATGTGACAACATTATCATGCTAGAAGTGACTATTCAAGCAAAAGCAATATCATGTTGAGCTATTGCCTGGTGATTAGGGTAAACTTCAAAATGATAAAATACAGAAAATGAATGTATAAATAGAAGGAGCTGAATTTTTTTCCCAGATAATCTTGATAAATGCAGAAAGGAGGAAAATAGGTACATTTCACTTAGATTTCAGAGAGATGATTTCTGGTTGCATTTGAGTATTCAACTTAAATCTGCCTCCAGGCACTAGAAAGTGGTGGGGCTCACACCTACACAGCAGATCACAATGGGTTTGGCTGCCCTGACAGCATGACAGAGGTCACATAGATATGTACAGATATTTTTTCTTTTCTGTCAGAAATATTCCCAGTGCATAAGGCAAGTGAAGGCACATTTTCACTCATCTGCTGGCAGACATGTCTGCAACTGCCATCCTCTCCAACCTGCTTCCTGCACACAACATAATTACAGGGCCTGTGAGGTAAGGCTGGACCACAATATACCTTCAGGCATCCGTAGAGACAGGAGAAGGAGGTGATGCTTGAAAACAGAAAGAAAAAAAAGAAACTGTCATGCCAAGACATGCTGAGAGCAAAGCTGTGGCCAGAATGATTACATGCAAGGCGGGCGCTGAGGCAGGCATCCAAGAGAATTGTATTTGATCTTCATTTTTAAAATATCAGATGTGTAGTTTTAGAGTTGAGAAGCTAAAAATAGGTAACACTCCATATAACCCACTCCCTCTAATGTCTTATAATTAATTCTCAAACAGCTTGTATTTCCCTACCATCATGTAAGAGGTATGCTAAGGACAATACTTTAAATGCCCCAGAAATAAAGTGGAAAGTTAAAGTCATATGCTTATATAGTAATCTACTGATAAGTGGTCTATGTATGTCAAAGAATATTTATGCTTCTTGCTTCAAAAAGTATTTAAATGTGATATTCCAAATGCCTCCTATCATGGGGCATTATTGATTTTAAGTGAAATTTAATGAATATTTATTTGAAGGCTGTGTGTATTTTATTTAGTTTTTACATCTAGCATGTAAATCACCATTGTATATTTTGGCAAGAAATCTGCATATAAAGCAAAGCAATAAAAACCATACATCACATCATCTGTATTTTTTTTCTTTTACTTCTTTACTGATTTTTTCCTTGTGAGGTTGGATTGGTTTCAATGGGTTTAGACTATTTCTCTCATTCTTTTGTTTTTCCTTAAGAGCTCATATATATTTCTGTTTATTGTATTCCTAGTTTTTCTAGTCTAAATTTTCCCCCTTCTTTTGGGCAATTTATCTCCTTTTCCCCCTTCCCCATAAGCATTGTGTTTTTCCCTGGCACTAATTAACAGTTCCCTTTTCCAAATGGTGATGCAAAGCATGACTGCACAAGAGGAGGAAGCAGCTTTCGTATAATTTTTCCACATTCCCCTGAAACCTCTGGAACCATAGATTCCCCCTTCTCCACTTTCTTGAAAATTATGCAGACACCAATTGAGACAGGGACTTTACGAGGCTATGCTTGACCTCCAGAATCTGCTCCCACTGTCTCTTTTGGCCACTAGATCCATAGTGAAAGCCAAATCTCAGCAGAACCATAATGGAAAGGAGGTCCTGCTAAGGAGGAGAGAGGAGATATGCCAAAGCTGCTGCAAGATCTGGAAACAAGAGCAGCAGGAGGAGGGAGAGCCAGGAAACAAGGACATGATTTTTCAAGGTACCAGATCAAGATGGGTGAAACCTAAACTTGTAGAAGGGTAATTTTCCACTTGTACCTCTGTCTTCTTGAAATACTTATATTCTGGCTTCCAGGATTTCTCTTGGAAATGCTTTAACACATGCAGATTTTTTTGTGTGTAATTGTACCAAATACTCGGTTTAACAGGACACAGGTACTGAATGGGTGGACAAGAGGGAGGGAGAAGAGTTAGAGAGGACTCCAATGTTCTGACTGAGTGGTTGAGCAGAGTGCTGCCATTCCAGAGAAGGAATATGAAAGAGGACCAAGTTATAAAGCAAAGATCGATAATGTAGTTTTTTTATAGCTTTATTGAGATAAAATTAGCATATAATGAGCTGCACGTATTTAAAATGTAAAATCTGATGGGATTTACATGGGGTTCTGATTTAACATACATTTATATCCATGAAATCATTACCAGAGTCAATATAATGCACATTTACTTGTCCTCAAAGTTCCTGGGATTCCTCAGTAATCCATCCCTTCATCCCACACCCCATTCCAAGGAACCACTGATCTGCTTTTTGTCATTATGTATTAGTTCAGATTTTCTACAATTTCATATAAATGCAAAAAATAAGCTATAGTTTCCCTCCCTCTCTCTCTCTCACCCCCTGGTACTCTGGCAGATTAAATATTTATCTGAAATTCTTGGGACCAGAAATGTTTCAGATATCAAAGGAGTTTTTCAGATTTGGGAATATTTGCATATACTTTATAACCAGTATAATGGTTAATTTGAATTGTCAACTTCGTTGGATTAAGAGGCTTCTGGGTGTGTCAATGAGGGCATGTCGAGGAATGACTGGAATGTGGGATGGTGAACTAAAGCGGAGACCCTCCCTAAGTCTGGGGAGCACTGCCCAATAGAATGGTGGCTTGGATGGAATAAAAGTTGGAAGAACAAGGAAGCAGATGCAGATGCAAGCTCTGCTTTTCTTGAATGGGTTCTTGGTTGCTGCTTTGATCATCTGAGAATATCAGACTCTCACTTCACTTTTCCAAAGCAGACTCTGCCAGTGATTCTCCAGGTAGTTTCTACAAACCTTGGTCTCAGACTAGGGTAGCACTGTTGATCCTTCTTGTTCAGGGGCTTCCGCCTCTTGAACTGCACAGCTACTGATTCTTCCAGCTCTCCAGCTGCAAATAGTCATTGTGGACTATCCAGCTTCTGGTTGTGTAAGCCAATCTAATAAATCCCCTTTTTATAATCATACTTCCTCTTGATTCTGTTCCTCTAGAGAACCCTGACTAATACAACCAGGTATGATCCCTAATCTGAAAATCCAAAATCTAAAACGCTCCAAAATATGAAGTTTTTTTATTCCTTTTGGTTTTATTTCATTTACCATTGTTATTCTGAATCCACACATGTTGTGGTATGTATCAATAGTATCAATAGTTCCTTTTGTTGTCCACCCATTGTGTGGACAATACTGCAACTTTTTATTTAATCACCTCTTCTTGGGCATTTGTGTTGTTTCCAGTTTGGAAACAAAGCCGCCATGAACATTCAAGTCTAAGTTTTTATATGACCACATTCTTTCCTTACTACTGGGTGTGCTTTTCATTCATAGTTTTGATAAAAACCTGTTTGTGGGATATTTAGGTTGTATGGTTGGTATGTTAAACTTTCAAAGATATTGCCAAAATCTTTTCCAAACTGTATTTTATATTCCTAAAAATGTAAGGATATTCCACATCCTTGCCAATGCTTGGTTTGGTCAAGTATTTTAATTTTAGCCATTCTAATATGTATGAATTGATATCTTATTGTGATTTTTATTTGCATTCCCATTATGACCAATGATGTTGGGTGTCTTTTCATGTGCTTATTTGCCGTTTGTATATTTTCTTGATGAAATACCTACTTAAATCTTTTGCCCATTGAAAAACTCAAGTTAGTTGTCTTATTATTGAACTTAAAGAGACTGAAAATAAGCTTTTGTTGGGTATGTTCTTTGTTGTGTATTTTGCAAATATTTTATCCTTGTCTGTGGCTTTTTTTCCAATAATTTTGTTTTAACATGGTGAATCCGAAGTATCTCTGAGATACACAGTGTAACTGTCCTGCAGAGTCAGATGCATAGGTCTAGAATCCAGAGGAGTTAGATAAGGACTAAGAAACCATCTATGTATGAGCTGATTTATTCATTCTTTCTGCTAATATTTTTTGAGGAGAGCCACCACAGACAAGGTCCTTGCTCCCTTGGGCTTTATCGTCTTGTAAGTAAAACGGACACTAAATAAGTTAACAAAGGGGAGAGAGGGAGGTAGAGAGAGAGAGAGATTAATTCTATAGAGGAAATCAACTGACTTAGTGAGGTGATTCAGGGAGCTAAGGGAGAGCTCAGGGATGCTCAGAGATGCATGAGTTTTCCATGAAAGAATACTGAAAAGTTGGAAGAAAAGGAAAATATCCCAAAGACACACTAGCACTTCTTTTTTAAAGTCTCCCAAAGTCTGCAGGATAGAAATCCAAGCTCTTTAGCCAGGCAATCAGGGTTCTCTTCTGTAGCTAATTGCAGCTAAATTCAATGTTTGATCCAGTGGCCTGGATTGTCATGCTACCTTTTTTTCCTTCTTATCCAAGTCTAATGCTTCCTGTAAGGTCATCAAGTCACCTCCTTGTGGAGTTCCCTTAGATTCACATCACCTCTTCCTGTTCCTTCTTCAGCTTCCCCAGCTGGGTATTTGTTATTTACACATCATTGCTTAACATTTTTACAAGTGACCAGCTTGAGGGCAAGGACCACACTTCTTTGTAATGCCTGAGAAACATTAATACACATAGTGCATACTTGACAATCTTTTTTTTTTTTCCTGTACTAGGGATTGAACTTGAACCAGGGTCTCACACATGGTACCACTAAGTTTAATCCCACACCTTTTTATTTTTATTTTTGAGGAGGTCTTATTAAGTTGCAGGTGCTGGCCTCAAACCTGAAATCCTCCTCCTCAGCCTCCGGAGTAGCTGGAACTACAGGTCTGAGTCACAATGCTTGATAACAAGCTGTCATTTTATAGATTTGTAATTACCAAAGGTGACAAGGAGAACTGAATTCTCGATTTTAAAGGGTTGTAAACCCTTAACCGTGTACTTAGTCGCAGAAAAAGGAAAATATACAGTTATCTGAAAGAAAAACCTTATTGTTGGCAATCAACTTGCAGATGCAAGTGGTTGGGAGGAGGGGAAAAACAAGTTGTGCATCTGTCCATGAAGTGGCCAACTAGTCTAAACAAAATGCAGACAAGGTCCTTGGACTTTATTGTCTTGTAAGGAAAACAGACATTAAATAAGTTAACAAAGGGAGAGAGGAAGAGGAGAGGGAGAGAGTGAGCCTCTCCCTCCCCCTGCCTCCTTCTATGTCCTTCCAGTTCAGTTGTCCCCAGAATAGAGATAAAAAGAAGGTGCTAGAGTTCTCCAGGCTCTGCAGCCCAGGTGGAAGGTGGGAGCACTTCAGGACCCTTGGCATTAACATCTGCATCACAAACACACCTTTCTCTTGATGGTATTTGTCTCTGAAATCTGTGGTATGCTATGATGCTACCATTTAATACTAAAGACCGCCGGGTGTGGTGGCCCACGCCTGTAATCCAAGCGACTTGGGAGGCTGAGTCAGGAGGATCGTGAGTTCAAAGCCAGTCTCAGCAACTTAGTGAGGCCCTGAGCAACTCAGTGAGACCCTGTCTCTAAATAAAATACAAAATAGGGCTGGGGCTGGGGATGTGGCTCAGTGGCTGAGTGTCCCTGAGTTCAATCTCTGGTTCCAAAAAAAAAAAAAAAAAAAACTAAAGACCAAAAATCCATGCCATAAGATTCATTCCCATCTGGCTAAGGAGAATGCTGGCACAACACAGTGACACTCCTCGTGTGCCTTTTCATCTAACCCACTTTCCATGCTCAGATCACCTCTGCACACAAGTATCATTCCACTCTTAGTCCTAAAGTTATTTTGATTTAGAGGAAGCAAGGAAAGCTTCCTCTGATACCTCTTCTTCCTCCTCTTTTTTATTATACCTCTCAGTTTCTTTATCTTTAGACAGATATTGTACAGACTTTTATCAAGGATAGAGGTTAAACAAACAACTTCCATTGTGATGTAAAGGGTTATCAGCCTCCCTGAGTGTTTATCCAAGTCCTATTCCCTTCCTGCTAAATACAGGACAGCATTACTTAATCTCAGTCCTCTCATCTGTAAAATGGGGGGAAAGTTAATACCATCTACTTCATAGCGTCCTTGCAAAGACAAGGTTATTTGACACTCATAGCAGAATTAAACAGCCCATGAATGAAAGCTGCTATTATTATTATTGGTTTAGGAAACTTAGATATTTGCTTTCCATTTTCATCTTTTATCATCATTTGGAAGGTTTTCAGAAATTTAAGGCAATTATCTTAACAAAAGTTTACAAAGACCGGAGAAAATGAAGATATGGCTATAATCACATTGGGGTGAGTTGCAAATGCTTAATAGTTGGAATCACCTTGAGTATGACATACTTATTTCTTTGATATGGAGCTATCATTGAGCTTAAAAATAAGGCCAAGTTAAAAACAAGGCAGAAATTCCAATTCTGTAAAGGTAAGGAAACTACAATCTTTTTTTTTTTTTTTTTTTTTTTTTTCACAACTAAAACTCTAGACAAAAACCAACTACCCAAGGATTCTGAAACATACCAAAGCATAAGCATTATGGAAAGAAGATAAAACTTGGAGAAGCAACCTACGAGCAACCTCTCTCAGTAATTAGGAGACAAAAACTTCAGTAAGGATATAGAAGATCTGAGTGACACCATTAAGTAGAACTGGATCTAATTGACAGTGATGGAAGCAAAATATATGTTCTTCATGTGTGCTTACCAAGATAAACTTTCTCCTGGATCAGCACACTAATTTAATGTACAAGAATTCAATAACTTAAAAATGTAATGTAAAAGAAAGCAATAGAAGGAATTTTATTTAGCTATAATGGTATTAAATTACAGATCAGTAACAGAAAACTATCTGGAAAACAACACACATTTAGAAATTAAACAACACTTCTAAATAACCCATTGGTAGTCATGATGGAAAATAGTAGATTGAATGGAAATAAAAAGAACACATCAAAATTTGTGGGATGCAACTAAAGTAGTGGTTAGAGAGAACTTTATATCCTCAAAATCCTTGTAGAGGAGAGAGCTCTCTGACTTAAAAGGAAAAAAAGGTAAGAAAAATTAACCCCAAAGCAAGCAGAAGGAAGAAAATAATAAAGAACAAATATCAGTAAAATTAAAAATGCAAAAATAATATAGAAAACCATTGAATTAACTGTCAGTTCTTTAAAAAGATCAATGGAATGAAGCTTCTGATGAACCTAACCAAGAAAATAAGAGCAAAGACACAGACTACCAATGTCAGGAGTGATAGAGGGAAAAACCACAGTCTTAGAGACATTAAAGCAGTAATGGGAGAATATTATGAACAACGTTATGTCCATGAATTCAACAACTTAGATGACATAAATAAATTCCTTGACAGACATACACAATCAGGTCATGGAACAAGAAATAACTTGATGTCTAGCATGTACAGGACCCCTGGGTTCAATCCCTGGTACTGCAAGAGAACAAAAACACAAACAAAAATTTGATGAGTCTACAACAAAATCCAGTCATAATTTAAAGTCTTATAACAAAGAAAGCCTTAAACCCCCATAACTTTACTGGAAAATTCTGCCAAATGCTGAAGAAAAAAACCTGATTTTGATTCTATGCTGACTTTTCTAGAAGGCAGGAGAGCAGGAACTATTTCCCAAGGTTTTCTGATGCTGGTATTAGCCTGGTATAAAAATCAGGCAAAGGTATTACAAGAAAACTCCAGACCAACATCTTTCATAAACATGGATAAAACAATTCTCAATAAAATATAGAACAAAATTCAGCAATATTAAAAAACCAAAGGTCAAATGTTTTCACTGATATGTGGAAGCTAACCCACAGTAAAGGCGGGGCGGGGGGGAAGAACAGAAGTTCAACAGATAGACAAAGGGGAATGAAGGGAAAGGGAGGGGATAGGAAAAGGAAGGAAAGTGGAATGAATCCAAAATAATTTTCCTATGTACTTAAATGAATACACCATAGTGAATCCCACCATTATGTACATCCATAAGAATGGGGTCCTAACTAGAATAAGATACATTCCGTGCTTGTGTAATTATACTAAAATAAATTCTAGTGTTCTGTATAACTACAAAGAACCAATTAAAAAAGGAGGATGATGCATCATGACCAAGGGGAGTTTATCTTGAGAATGCATGGCTGGTTCAAGATGTAAACATCAACCATCATCTTGACAGGAATCAGACTTGTGGTCACCAGGGGTTGTGGGTGAGAGAAGATGGCTCCAAAGTGGCAGCGGGATATCTGGGGTAGTGGAACTGTTCCACATCATGATCTGGGTGGTGGTTATATGACTGTATGCATTTGTACAAACTCTAGAATTGTACACAAAAAAAGTGAATTTCACTACATGGAAATTATACCTAAATTAAAAAAAAAACTAATGAGGCTATAGATGAAACAAAAATGTTGGTACTTGTTGAAGCTGGGTGGTGAGTACACAAGGGTAAAAGATATTATTCTGTGGTTGTGTGTAGTTAAATATGGAATTTTCTAAAGTAAAAATGTAAAAACAACACAGCCATAGCCAACACCTTAACCTCAAATTCCCTTCTCACTCCTGTACCATTTTCTAAGCTTCCTTTCCCAGCAAAACTTCTTGAAAGATTTGGCCATAGGCACAATTTCCACATCCTCACCTTACATTCAAGGTTGTTGTCCCCACAAATCCATGAACTCTTGTCAACCATCTCATGGAGGTCACAAAGATCTACTGGCCTTCATGGAGCCAAAGTAAGAGTCATGTTCTTTCCTCATCAGCTTCTCTCAGCAGCATTGTTTAGTTTCTCTTCTCAGTTTCTGTCAGGTCACCCATGCACTCAGTTTTCTTTTCCTCTCTTCACACCTTTTTGGTTTCATTTGCTACCTCCCCTTTACAAAACCTCTGTACTATGACACATCTGAAGACCAGGTCCTTAGCAGCCATGGGTAATTCCACTGGCAATTATGACTTCAAGTATCTACCCATCTGTGATTAATAAATCTGCAATGCCTGTGTGGCTCTGACCTCCAAAGTCATATCCCTAACATCCTATTTGACATCTCCCCTTGCAAATCTACTAGGCAACTCAAAAGGAAAATGTCCACTAAATTAAAATGGTCATTTCCTGTACCTGTACCTGAGACCCTGAGTTCTGGTGAATGCCACTCCAACCCACCAGTCACTAGGGCTGAAAACTTAGCAATCATCCTGGCCCCTCTCCTGCCAGCATCTCCCACCCTGCCTGTTATTATCCATGCACTTCTGAAACATCAACTGAATGCTTTCAAATTCATTTCTACTACAGGGATCCTAATTCAAGCTACCATATCCTTAGTATTAATCTGTTTCTTGCTCCTACTCCTTTCTGTTCTGCTTCTTTAATAGATGTTTATGTCTAATTTAAGGTCTAAAATTTTATAGTTTTAAAAATGGTACCTATAATACACAAAACTTTACATTTCTATGAACCTAGAACAACACTCCACTCTTCTAATACTTAGAGACAGAGATGGAAATTTTTTTTAAGTACTACTGAAGAAACTTTAGGAATTTTAGACAAGTGAAGATGGAGAAAATATGTAAATCCCCAATCTAGTTCAAAGAAATAACTTGGATAACTAAATTGCCAAGTCACCAGTGGTTAAAAAAAAAACAAAAAACTTTATATGCAGGGAAATGTGATACTTGAGAACTAATAATATTTGAATTGTTTGGAACAGGTTAAATCTTGGAAGGAATGAAGTAATGTTATTGTTTTGCTCTGTCAACTGTGTTTAGAGACCTAGAGATTATCCTAGAAGAAAAATTCCTTTTAGAATTTGTTTTATTTCAATAGGAATAATTTATTAGTAAGCCATTTGGAGTGGGGAAGCTAGTCTTGGAAAGTAATAGAAAGAAAAATGGGCAAGTTAATTAATTAGAAATCAGCAACCTCTGCATGTTGGCTGTGCATGTGTCTATATATTTTTTTGGTGTGGATACAAGCTGAAGAAAAACATCCCTAGCTATCTGACTCAATAAATGCAGCTGTTTTAATTTTTCTCTTAAGAATTATTTACCATATGGTTGGTATCTTGGAGTCTTTCCCCATGTTCTCTAGACTGTTCTTAAATCAAATACTGTAATTGAAAATGACTGTAGAAAAGAGTGGCAATGAGCTTGGAAGCAGAGGAATGAAGAAAATGGTAGTAATAACTAGGAATAAAAAATGGGAAAATTTGGAATGTTTCATATATATGTATATGAAAAGTTCAGAGCAGGTAACATCATATTAAGATCTAATGCATTCCAAACCTCTCATAGCTTCACATAATTGCAACAAAAACTGTGAACAATTTCTTTCATCATGTTATGTTCTTTGTATATAATTTGTGAAAAAAAAAGGTTAAGTAGACATTTGATTTTGGTCTATTTTTTCATTTCTAAAGTCACCCAGAATCTTTACTAGTTATTCTTTTTTTTGTTTTGTTTTGCGGGACTGGGGATTGAACCCAGGGCCTTGTGATTACGAGGTAAGCACTCTACCAACTGAGCTATATCCCCAGCCCCCACTAGTTATTCTTAATATACAGTCAGTTCTATATCTTATCTTATTGTATCATTCCTATGTATATTTTTCTACCCTTTATCTGTCATCATTGAATTTAATTCTGTTCATAGTAATTTGTAGTAGAGAATTATTTAAATGTGCGTCTTTCTGGTACATACTCCTTTCTCTTGATAATTCAGATAGCAAACAAAGATGTGCTTCATGATCTTATAGATTTTTCCAATTTACTAAAACTCAGATTATTGGCTACAAACCCTTTTATCATCTATTGATGAACAATGAATGATCTGAAAATCAGGGATATAAAATTTGGGAGAAGAGAGAGTTTCTATGAAGACTTCAAGGCTATGGATAAGTGAAAAATATGATGTGTTTGCTACATTGCTTTCTTTCAAGGGCCTCCCTGGTTTGGTTGATGACAGCTTTGGTATGTTTTGTTTTAGCAAAGTGATTCATTGTATGTAGTTTAAAAAGTCAAACAGCACTCAAAGCTCATAGCAAAATACTGCCACATACTCAATGAACCCATTCCCTACTTCCAAGGTAGCTCCATAAATATTTCCTGCTGTTTCTTTTGATATTTACCTGCATGTTTTTCTTAAATAAATTACACACATGGCTGCCTCTTGACACTTTAGAGTTATCTTTTGACTTACTGTGGGACATGGGTTTTAGCCCTCCCTCCTTGCTCACATATTTGTATTATAATTGTTAGTTAAATCCATATTTGGTTTTTCATTTTATGGCTATCTAATTATTATTCACTGCCGAGTCAGAAAGTTACATTCTTTTATTTAGTAATAATTACCTCGGTTTTTCATTTGCTTTGCATTTATGGATTAATTTCCCTACAACTTCCTGCAGCTTCCATAATCATTGATTTCCATTCTCCATCTGAAAAATTCTTGGTACTTCCTTTCCATCTTTCTGCTCCAATTTAACCAGTTGCTATCTAGACTTACTAAGTGTCTGTCACACTGTCCATGAGCAGCCTAATAGCCACATTAGTCAGGGTTCTCCATATGTATTTTACATACATATGTCACTGTGGAGGATGGCAAGTCCAAAATCTGCAGAGTAGGTCCTCAGGCTGGGACCAAGGAAGAACTGATGTTACAGTCTCAAATACAAAAGCAATCTGTAGACAGAATTTCCTTTTCTTCTTCCCTTAAAGCCTTCAACAGATTGGATGAGACCCACCCACATTATGGACGGTAACTGCTCAACTCAAAGTCTATTGCTTTAAATGCTAACCTTATCTTAAAAAGCTCCTTTACGTTGACATCTAGACTGGTGTTTGGCCAGCCAAGCTGACTGATACAATTAAGCATCTTAAGAGATTACTGAGAATATGGAGAATCATAATACAATTTTCAAAGCTTCTTTCTGTGGAAGGGGTCCCCTCTTTTCTAGGATCCTATCCCTCCAATTCTTTGATAGCCCTGAATTTCACCCATCATTGTTTCCACTACCCAGTGAGAGCCCAGTTTGTGACTGGGACTCTAATTCTGTGTGCCAGCTGGGGAAATGCTAAGGGAGAAAGCCATGGGACTATTCATCATACCTTGTATGCTTCTCTTCATTGGTGGCTCTCTGATGCCTGAAGAGCTGTTTTGCATGTTTCTCCAGGCTTTATAGCTATGCATAGTTGGAGAATAAATACAGTTTTAGCTCCCTTTCATAGCTAGAACTAGAAGACAGGCTGGGTCCAGCTTTCTAGCTGGTCCCTGTTCCTACTCTTGCCCCTATGATCCATTCTCCAACCAGAACCAGGTGGTCTTACAAAAAACTTAAGTCAGATCATATCACTCCCTTGCCAAATCCCTTTGTTATTTTTTCATAGAATGAAACCTAAGCTGCCTACAAAATCCTTGACGGTCTGGCCTCAGTCTCTTCTCCAGCCCCATCTTTGTCACCCCCTCTCTACCCCTTGGCCACACCAGCCTTCTTCTCACTCCTTGAATATGCCCACTGGTTCCTGCCTGGGACTCAGCATCATCCCTTTCTCACTTTGGGGGCTCTTTCTCTTCCTTGTCTCTGGTTTATTATTGTCATTCAAATCTCAGTGCAAATGGAGTATTAGCCATAAAGAAGAAAGAAATTATGGCATTTGCTGGTAAATGGATGGAACTGGAGACTATCATGCTAAGTGAAATAAGCTAGTCCCAAACACCAATGGCTGAATGTTCTCTCTGATATGTGAATTCTAACACACAATAAGGGAGGTGGAAGAGAAAAATAGAAGTTCTTTGGATTAGACAAAGGGGAATGAAGGGAAGAGGCAGGGATGGGATAGGAAAGACAGTGGAATGAATCAGACATCTTCCTATGTTCATATATGAATACATGAGCAGTGTAACTCCACATCATGTGCAACCACAAGAATGGGTCCTAATTAGGATGTTGTAGTCCATGTATGTATGTTAAAATACACTCTGCTGTCATTTATACCTAAAAAGAACAAATAAAAATTTTTTTTAAAATCTCAGTGCAGATATCAGCTCCTCAGAGAATTTCTCCTGATCAGCCAATTTAAGGAGACTTCAGTTCATGTTCCATCAGGCTGCCCCATTTTATTCTCTTCATTGGACTTTATCACTAGCTCTTCATGACTGAGCAGTTTTCAGAAACCTTTTCTGTTTATTTTTGTGTCAATTTTCAGTCCTCCTTCCATTACAGTGTAACTCCATAAAAGCAGGGACCTTTTCTGAATGGTTCATTGCTGGATCCCCAGCACTTACAATGAATCAATTGTAACTGTTTTTTGTTTTGTTTTGTTTTTTTTGAGTGAAGAAGTAAACCTAGACAGATCCAGGACTGGGGCTATCTGTCCTAACAAGCATGCAACTTAATGGGAATTGGTTTGGCTGCCACTTGTGCGGCTTTAAGTTGGAAGGAAGTTCTAAAGCAGTGTTACCTTCTTTGATTTGGCACTGAGAAAGCATTTTTGGAATGCTGGTCATGTGTCATCACCAGAAAAGATCTTAAGGGCACACAGCCTTTGTAGTCCAACAGGACCGGGTATCAATCTTGTTTTGCCACATTCTAGCTATGTTACCTTGGAAATACGAATTAATGTTTCAGAGTCTTTGTTTCCTAACTGTGAAATAGGAGGATAATAATCCTTAGCTCATAAGAGTTCCCACAAAATGTATGTGCTATGGTTTGGATTTGAAATGTCCCTTTAAAGTTCACAGGTTAAAGGCTTGTTCCCCAGTGCAGCAGAGTTGAGAGGCGGGGCTTTGGGAAGTGACTGGATCATAAGGGCTCTGACATCATCAATGAATTAATTCTTTGATAACTGAATGAACTATCAGGAGGTAGTAGAAACTATAGGCAGGTGGGGCATGATTAGAGGAAATAGGTCACTAGAGGCATACCTTGAAAGGATATTTCTTGTCCTCTACCCCTTATTCCTGCCTGCCATGAGCTGACTAGCTTTCCTCTGCCACATCCTTCTGCCATGATGCTCTGCCTCACCTCAGGCCCAGAGCAATGGAGCCAGCCAACCACTGAATGAAACCTCTGAGACTGTGAGCCAAAATAAATCTTTTCTCCTCTAAGTTGTTTTTCTTAGGTATTTGTCACAGCAACGAATAGCCAACTAAAACAGTATGTAAATTATTCAGTAGTGTATTTTGACACTAAATGAATGTTAAAAACAGTTTGTATTATTATTCAATATTAATAGTGTTTATGATTGCTGTAGCTCTTTTGTGGGATTAGTAGATGTATTAGTGGGGGTTGGTGATAAGTGAAGGATAAAGTATCATGGCTAATTGTCACCTTTTCCTGAAAGTTTTCCTCCAATAAACTGCCCCTTCTGCTTCTTTCTTGGCTTCATGTGTTCAACTAACAAAATATGTATAGTTGTTACTTGGCTCCTCTTATGAGTCATTTTTTTCTTTTTCTTAAACCTCATCATTATGCTCTAAGACCCTTCTCTCTTTTCAAGAATTTATTAGACTTTAATTATATATTCACTTCTATCTTATTCTCCTTTTCCACTAGCAACCATTTTGAAGTATTAATATATATCATTTAACTTTAAGAGCCCTTTGAAAATGTGTTCTACTGTCTGTGTGCATGTGGTTCTAATTTCCATAAAGGATATTGTGTTGTCTACCCCTCTCACATTTAGCTCACCAAGCACTGCTTTTGCTGCGCGCCTGCTGCTATTTGTGTATCTATTCTGTGCATCTTAGGGATGCAAAGCACTCCATGGTGAGAATTTACCACACTTTATGTGGTCATTCTCCCATTCATTTCCAGATTGCTTTCTATTTCCCACCCCTACAAACAAATAAAAAACTACAAAGAAACCCCTTGTATCTGTCATTTTATGACTTGTGTTGAAAACTTCATTAGAATATATTTTAAAGTATAGAATTGTTGAGACAGAGTATGAAACTATATGCTCCTTGATAATTGTTCTCAAGTATCTCTTTCTGGGTACCTGTTGTATATGACTAGTTAGCTTGTGAGCAATGGGGTCAACTCTCAGCTCTTCAAACAAACAAACAAAAAATTAGCAAGGAGAAATTGGGTCCTACATTGGGATAAGTGGTGCTACAAGGGGCAAGTGGGATATTAGAGGAATCATTCCACTTCCAAGTGACTATAGAAACACAAGAAGGGAAACTGTGCCACTTATTTATTTTTATAGCCTGTCCACAAGAAGATTTGCTGGCATTCCTTATAAGGTATGTGGAGAGTCCAAAACAAAAGTATCCAAAAGAAAAAAAATTAGCAGCAGAAGGTATGCAGGAATTAATGGGTTGTGGCTGGTTGACATATGCCCCTTACACAGCAGAGAGGGCATGACCTCATCCCTGATGTGAACACTTTATACTAATCTGTAGTCAGAAGAAACAACACCAGTGCTCAAGGAAAGGGTGGGAGGAAATTGAGTTCTAAAGGTAGATTCAAGTCTTTTTTCTCCTATTTTAATTTTTACAATTTCAAATCTTAGAATAGTTGCAAGAATACAATGAACATCTTTCTACTCTTCACCATGATTCACCAAGCATTGCCATTTTGGCATATTTCTGATCTAACCATTCATTCATCCATGCATCCATCCATCCATCCACTATTTGTATGTTCTACCATAAATCCTCAGCACTCCTTTCCTAAGAGTAAGGGGATTTGCTTCAATAACTGATACAGTCTCACAGTAGACAAAATTAGCATTGATGCAATGTTATCATCTAACATGCAGCCCACATTCAAATGTCTACAACCAGACTCGGTGCATTTTTTCTGTAGAGAGCCCAAAAGTAAATACTCAGGTCTCTGCAGATTGGACCTTTCCAGTTACAACTGCTAGTCTCTGTGGTGGTAGAGCAGAAGCAGCTACAGACAAGATGTGGCACAAGCGGTGTGGCCCGGTCCCAATGAAAGTATTTATAAAAAAGTGGGTAGGCCAGTGTAGGCTCATTCTTTTTTTTTTTTTTTTTTCTCCTTTTTTTCTAGGAACTGGTGCAAGATTCTATTTCAGAGCAGGTAAATCTCACAGTTCCAGGCATAATACAGAGGTCAGTCTTAGTTTTTAAAAAGTTGCATGTGTTTACTGAACCACCTTATCATTTTACCTTCTGCATTTCTTCATTTCCAACAAATAGTCTTTTTTTAAATTTTTTTTTTTTAAATTTTGGTTCATTGTACACAAATGGAATACAACTATCGTTTTTCTGGTTGTACACATAGTAGAATCATACAATTCGTGTATTCATACATGTACATAGGGTAATGATGTTTGTCTCATTCTATTATCTTTCCTTCCCTGCCCCCTCCCCACCCCCCATTTTCCTCTATACAATCCATCCTTTCTCCATTCTGCTCTTACCTCTCCCTGCCCCTGTTATGTGTCATCAACCACTTATCAGAGAAATCATTCGGCCTTTGATTTGGAATTGACTTATTTCACTTAGCATGATGTTCTCCAACTCCATCCATTTACCTGCAAATGTCATAACTTTATTATTCTTTATGGCTGAGTAATATTCCATTCTGTATATATACCACAGTTTCTTTATCCATTCATCTACTGAAGGGCATCTAGGTTGGTTCCACAATCTAGCTATAGTGAATTCGGCTGCTATAAACATTGATGTGACTGCATCACTGTAGTATGCTGATTTTAAGATCTTTGGGTATAGGCCAAGGAGTGGGATAGCTGGGTCAAATGGTGGTTCCATTCTGAGTTTTCTAAGGAATCTCCATATTGCTTTCCAGAGTGGCTGCACCAATTTGCAACCCCACCAGCAATGTATGAGTGTACCTTTTTCCCCACATCCTCTCCAACACCTATTGTTGCTTGTATTCTTGATAACAGACATTCTAATTGGGGTGAGATGATATCTCAATCTAACAAAAGAGATGAAAGACCTCTACAATGAGAACTATAGAACACTAAAGAAAAAAATTAAAGAAAACCTTAGAAGATGGAAAGATCTCCCATGTTCTTGGATAGGCAGAATTAATATTGTCAAAATGGTCACACTACCAAAAGCATTATACAAATTCAATGCGATTCCAATTAAAATCCCAATGACATTCCTCATAGAAATAGAGAAAGCAATTATGAAATTCACTTGGAAGAATAAGAGACCCAGAATAACTAAAGCAATCCTTAGCAGGAAGAGCAAAGCAGGTGGTATCACAATACCAGACCTTCAACTATACTACAGAGCAATAGTAACAAAAACAGCATGGTATTGGCACCAAAATAGGCAGGTAGACCAATGGTACAGAATAGAGGACACAGAGACAAACCCACATAAATACAGTTTTCTCATACTTGACAAAAGTACCAAAAACATACAATGGAGAAAAGATAGCCTCTTCAACAAATGGTGCTGGGAAAACTGGAAATCCATATGCTGCAAAATGAAACTAAACCCCTAACTCTCATCCTGCACAAAACTCAACTCAAAATGGATCAAGGACCTAGGAATTAGACCAGAGACCCTGCACCTAATAGAAGAAAAAGTAGGTCCAAATCTGCATCATATTGGCTTAGGACCAGACTTCCTTAACATGACTCCCAAAGCACAAGAAATAAAAGCAGGAATCAATAATTGGGATAGATTCAAACTAAAAAGCTTTTTCTCAGCAAAGGAAACAATCAGCAATGTGAAGAGAGAGCCTTCAGAGTGGGAGAAAATCTTTGCCACACACACTTCAGATAGAGCACTAATCTCCAGAATTTATAAAGAACTCAAAAAACTTTGCACCAAGAATACAAATAACCCAATCAATAAATGGGCTAAGGAAATGAGCAGACACTTCACAGAAGAGGATCTACAAGCAATCAACAGGTATATGAAAAATGTTCAACATCTCTAGTAATAAGAGAAATACAAATCGAAACTACCCTAAGATATCATCTCACCCCAATTAGAATGGCTATTATCAGATCAGTCTTTTCTTTATTTGTAAAATGTCTGTGCATATCATAAACATTACATGACTTTTTAAAAAGTTGCCCTGACAGGAATTCTACCTATTAAAAACAACTTGCCATTCTCCCCGCCCCTTATCCCCTTTTTGCTTGTGAAGCTGACTACTCCAGGTGCTTCTGTATTTGTCTTCTTGTGATTGGCTCACTCACTCAGCATGTCTTCAGGATTCTTCCATGTCACAGGATTCGTTCTTTTTCTAAGGCCACATGTATTCTTCTGTAGGTGCATACTCCATATTGTTTACCCATTCATCCATCAGTGGGTACATGGGTTGCTTCCACCTTTTGACTATTGTGAATAATTGACTGTTATCAATGTGGGCTCTGGTTTCATTCTTAAAGCACTAATTTTTCTTCTGCTTAGGGAGATAGGACCTAATATCAGATATGTACCTAAAGTACTACATTTTAGCCCAATAGTATCACTTAGAAATTAGCTTAATAGCTAATTAAGCCATTTCCTGCCCGCCCCCCAACCTTCATGTTCTTGGAGGTTGTAGCATCTCTTGGTGTCCTTGCTCTCTTGCTCTCCTTGCCTCCTGTTCCACATTGCAGTGGAATGACCCATCTAAAAAGCAAAATGACCCCTTCTGCCTCCTGCTTGACATGTTTCCATAGCTCCAAACATGATCTGAAGCTTCTCTTGGCTTGTCAGGCCCTGAGGGTCCCCAACACTTACCTGTCCCTCATCCTTATCTCCTGCCATTCCCCAATATTCACTCCATAGTTCAACAGTTCTGAGCTGCTTCTAATCATCTCCTTCTGCAAAACAAAGAAAGCAGTAAGTGATGCCGTTTGGAGTTCTTAGGCCTTTGCTCATTGTGTGGACTCCATCTGCCTGGAAACCTTCTGCTCCCTTTCCTTTGCTGGAAGATTACCCTTCAGAAGTAGTGCTTCCAGGAAGCCCACTCAGACAGACCCCACTCCTCCCTTCAGAGCATCCCATGTGCATTCCTGTCCTAATGCCATAGTAAAGTTACTTCTGTAAGCTTGTCTTTCTAAGTGACTTACCTTTTCAAAGATAGGAGTTGTGCTTTAGTCATAAGCAGAATGCTGGAAACCTAACTGGTGTTTAAAAGAGTGTTTTCTGAATTAAATCACACATTCTTAGAAGGGCACACCCGGCTCCTTGCAAGCAGCTCCTGTGTGTCTAACTATCATTCCTGCTCTTCAGCGGTCTCCTCAGCCCATGTGCTCCAGCTGCACCTGATTCCAAGGATTCTCTAAGTGAGTAATGAACTTCCATACCTCTGAACCAATGCTTAATGCTTATTCTCTCTCTCTCTCTCCCCTTCTCTCTCTCTCTTTCCCTCTTTCTCTCTTTCCCGCTCTCTCTGTCTCTCTCAATCTCTCTCAGGAATTTCTTACACTTCCCTTCCTAAGGTACTCCTGTTCATCCTTAAATATTCAGCCAAAATATCTACTCTGAGAAACTTTCTCTGACTCTGCTAGACGTAAGGAATCTTCTGCTTTTCTATTCTCCAGAGCTTGAAATGGTCCTAATACAAACAATATCTCAACATTATATTATAAATAATTCATGTATTTGCCTTTCCACATAAACCATTCCTTGAGTTAAGGTATAGTATTATAGGTATTATACTTTTTTTAACAGCTCATCTTTGTGTTCCCAAAGTCTAGAACAGTGCTTAGCACATGGTGTGTATTCTTCATAAATGTTGAATAAACAATTGGTTAGACATTTGAAGATCATGGTCTGGGTAGGCACAAGGAGCATCTATCTGATCTTTGTTTTACACCAGGATATGGCCTACCTCAGTGTCCTTAGCTAAAAACCTGACCTCCCCTCAACCTAACCATGTGTACTTAATGTTTTATGTATTCCTGACCCTCCAGGAGTTTACATGGGTATGGGGGGCCCAACTCTACCCACAAAGGAAAAGTAAGACATAAAACCATGACCAATGAGCTGGAGTGTCCCAGATCAACATTTGAGGGCAGTAGGGCCTTCAGGAAGACTTGACATAGGGAGGGAAGTCTGCATCAGAGGTGAACTGGACTCAGTTCCATGTTCTGCACCTTTGCTGAGATGTGTTGATCTGGAGGAATATACTGGCAGTCCTGTTGAGGAATTCACCCATTTCCATGGGAGAGTTTGGGGGAAAATGTCTGCAAATATGGCAATTGGAAGAGCTATGATGTTCAGTTGAAACGTTGTGATATCCGAGCCCAGTGTTGCTGTGGGTCACCCCTGGAGAGAATAGAAAGGGGCAGTTACATTCTCACTACCAGGAATGGCTGAGCCTTGGCAAACTGTCAGGGATCTGCCTAGGTGGTGAGGTGAAAGGCTCTGTGTTGGTGGAGGCAGTGACAGTGTTGACAGCAAGGCACAAGGTCAGCAGATGAATGACTTTGTCATAGGCATATGGCTGAATGGCTGGCATGTTCAGCCTGGCACTCAGCAACAGTAGGCTTTTGACTTCCCTGCCACGGAGTGCTGGTGGAGCAGGCTGCCAGATGATTGGGGACCCCGCACAGAGGAACTTGTCTGGTTTGTACATCCACTGCAAGGATGTGATCATGAAGACTAGTTCATAACTCATGGGAACTGCTCTAGGAGAGTCATATTTGAAGAGAGTTACCCTGGAAAAGCCTTACATTCTTTGGAGAAGCAGTGGGAACCGGAAACTCTTGTTAGACCCAATTGTATATACAACTTCTATATTCACAGGTTCATAAAACCACAGAAAAAGTGATTAAATAGTTAAATGCAAGCTTTGACTGTGATGTGTAACTACTGGTTATTGTCCATGGACCCATCCACCTGAGTCTTTTCACAGGGGGTGAGTAGTAGATTACCCTCTTTTCTTGTGGTTGGTGGGGGATGTCCTCTCCTGCCAAGACAATTTGTAAAATGGCCTTGTGTTCTCAACTACTGGGTCTGATGGCTGCCTGCTTGCGGGTGCTTCCCATTGGCCATTCCTGGGCCCTTTCCTGTTCAGGCAGCCTTAGATCTCCTTCCCCTCCCCGCACCCAGCTCAGTAGTTGGCCAATTCCTCCAAGTCCCCTCCTTTCACAGGCAGCTCTGCTAGGAAATCACCTTCCCATCAGTCGTTTCCCTCATTCTGAGTCCTGTGAATGTGAACTGCCATAAGACTTGAACCACAGACCAAAAGTCTCAATGTCTTGACCACAAAATCTCCTAAATTGTGGACTGGGCTCCTTAGAGAGTAGTCGGCATGATTTCTTTCACCATTTTTTAAAACTCTTTGGAAGCAATCTCTGAGGAATACGTTGAAGCGCGCAGAAACAGCAGGAACCAGAAACTTAATGAGCTATTTTTCTAATTTCCAGGATTCTTGTAACAAATCACATTAAGAAGTATTACAGTTAGAATGTCTCCGCCAGAACTGATGTTGAAATTTAATCCCCATCATGAAGCATTTAGAGGGTGGAATTTAACAGTACTGCACTACATCCCCAGACCTTTTTACTTTTTATTTTGAGACAGGGTCTTGATAAATTACTGAGGCTGGCCTCAAACTTGCAATTCTCCTGCTTCAACCTCCCAAGTAGCTGAGATTACAGGTGTTTGCTACCAAGCCTGGCAAGAGGGTGGAATCTTAATCTATAGTATTTGGAGGTGGGACCTTTGGGAGGTTATTAAGTTTAAATGAGCCAGAAGGAATGGTGACTAATTCAATGGGGCTCTGATTTTGTGAGAAGAGGAGACATGAGCTCAGACATTATGTCTCATCATGTGATGTCCTGTGCTGCCTTGGACTCTGCAGAAAGTCCCCACCAGTTATGGCTGTCTGATCTTGAACTCCCCAGCTTTCAGAACCTCAAGGAGAATAAACCTTTATTCTTCATAAATTACTCAATCTGTGATATTTTAGTTATAGCAACAGAAATCGGACTTTGCAAGTATAAAAAGCAAAGAAACAGAAGGACATTTCCCTTTTCCTTTTCCCTCCTTCTGTGGGGATTACTTCATTTTAGAGAAGTGAGTTATTTTAACCCTCAAGCAGGCACTTGGGAATTTGTGCTTCTGGGAAACCTTTAGTTCTTCTCATAAAAGTGCTGCTGAAGGGTACTGTGACTAGAAACCACCTCTCCAACCAGTGAAAGCTGGGACTGAATGAACTGAAAGAGATGCTTTTTGCTTTCATTTTTGTCCTCCACCCCCACCATCCTGCATGTCAGAAAAGAAAGTGTCCTTTTTTTTTTTTTTTTTTGAGCCTATATCAGACTGGTTAATAGAACAGGATAATTCTAGATACAAGTCTGTGCAAAATAGCAGAGTATAAAGGAGCTAATGAGAGGCACTTGAATGGATGTCATTGTCTTTCACAAAGCATCATTTTGTCTCATTGTTTTCACCTAAGACTTCTTGCAAAACAATGGCTTAGAAAGTGCAGGATGGGCTGCTTAACTCTTGAAGGGCCGACAGACATCACACCTCCTCTAGCAGGGCTGGGACTGGAGCTTCAATCATTCCCCACCCCCAATTCCTTTACAGTAGGTGCAACAATTAGAACTGTTAGTGACTCTCCTACAACTAGTTCCAATAGTGTCAAACTCAAATCATTGTGTGGTCAAACTACAAAGTCCTGCTCTAAAGAGCTTGGCTGGTACACAGGGAGGGGTGGTCACATTACCTACAGAAGTGGGAGGCTGCACAAAACCATTGCAAGAAGTTTCCTTCAGCAAAGAAGGCAGAGGCCTTCCTATGATACCGCACTTGGGGCAAAACAAACAAACCAAAGGCCATTTCTAAATATAGCCAGATTGTGTAGGCTATATTTAGTCACATGTCTACCTGTTGAAAATATCAGAATGCATCTGGGCAGATTTTCACCATGATGATGTTGGTTTTGCTTTGTTTTGTTTTCCACTCTCCTATATTTAAATCTCTGGTAACATAAACATTAAGAAGCAAGGGACTCTTTATGGGTCCTGGGAATATTCACTCAAAAATATGTTGAGAAGGGCTGGGATTGTGGCTCAGTGATGGAGCGCTTGCCTAGCATGTGTGAGGCTCTGGGTTCAATTCTCAGCACCACATACAAATAAATGAGTAAAATAAAGGTCCATCAATAACTAAAAATATATATATAAAATAATTTTTTAAAAAATGTGTTGAGGACCTGAATCAGGGTTATTACAAGTCTCTGTTTCTAATCAGTCTTCCTTATAGTTGTTTTTTTAAAATTTGGAGGTTTCCATATAGGAGAATGGATTTGAAGTAAACTGATCATCAAGGTACCTATTTTATAGTGCTCTCTTGGACTTTGAATATATTAATACATATACAACACTTAAATCAGAGCCTGGCACAAGGTGAATGCTTGGTAAATGATAGCGATCCTTATTATTCTTGCATATAGTATGAATATGTAAATATATTTGTATACACAGGTATGCTTTATATCATGAATGCACAGACTTAAAATAAAAGCCTTCATCTTTCAGCACCAAAATACCCAACAAGGCTTCTGACTGAACAAGTCTGAATAGAAGAGAGCTTTCTTTTTTTTCCCCCCCTTTTGGGCCAAATAGACGTAGCATAAAATTAACCACTTCAACCACTTTCAAGTGTTCTGGTTCAGTGGTATTGAGTACATTCACTCCAATACCACTCTCCATTGCTAGAACTTTCTCACCTTCCTCTTCTGAAACTTTGTACCCATGAAACACTATTTTCCCAATCCCTTCTTCCTTGGCCCTGGCAGTGACCATTGTACCTTCAATCCCTTTTCTTTGACTATTCTACATACCTCTGCAGAATAGTGTGGTATGATTATATAACAACAAATCATATAAGTATGTACAAATACAATGTACCATTAAAAAATGGGAAAAATAAAACCACCAGAAACAAAAAACAAAAAAGTAGAGTCATGTGCTGTTGGTCCTTCAACATCTGGTGTATTTCACTAAGCATAGTGTCTTCAAAATTCATCTATGAGGCAGCATGTGTCAGAATTCCATTCCTTTTTGAGGCTGAATAAGGCTTCATTTAAAAATTGCAGTATTTTGAGAAGACCATATGGCTATGGCTCACTCAGACAATTATTTCCAATCCTCTCTTTGCTCTCCCTTGCCTTATTATATGAATATTATAATGAGATTTAATGATATGGCTTCCCGGAAGTGTCCTCCCTCCAGGAATGGCTTTGCCCAGAACCTGGGCTCTGAAGTCAGGCAGTTGGAATTACATTTGCATCTGCATTCTTTCACTTATTAAGTTTATTATCTTGGGCATACAGTTAGGTTAAGCCACATGATATTGCTGACATTTAATAACTTTATATACCAAAAGGGCTCTTTCTTTCGTATGCTCAACCTAATCCTGTACCAGTCTGTTCCTCAGTTACCATACATGGAGTCTAGAGTTAAAACTGTGTTTGCCTCGCAGGGCTGTGGTGAGGATCGAGTGGTGTGGTGTGGCCCAGGGCGCACTGTGTGTTGGTGCTGCAGGAGCCGAATGCCACCACCTCCCCTGGGAACAGAGCCTCTCCTCACAAGTCCAGGTCTCAGGAGTTTCTATTTCACCTTCCTGCCACCTCTCCCTCACCTGATTGATAGTACCTTCATCAACTCAGTGACATGACAAGTACTGGAATGAGAGTGATGTTCGTGACACTTAATTTTAGAGGGCAGGGAGCTCAGCAAACACGATTTCCTAACTTCAGAGAGTTAACTGTCTAGATAAAAAGTAAGAAAACAAGAAAAACATACTCCATGTTGTAAACTCTAAATTGGGGTGGGGGTTTGAAGTGTCAGTGACACTTCAGAGGAGAGGGGATGCCATGCCCTTACTCTGCTACCTGAAGCAGGTTTGGGTATTGGTCTTTCTTCAGAGCCTTCCCCATGTTACCCTCAGTTCCTCTCCCTCTCCCAACATAGCTAGTTCTCCTCATTGCCCTCCCATCCCCACTTGAGTTTCTTTAGCTCTACAGGCTCAGTATAATTCAATTCACCCCATTTGAGCAAAACTGCATTAGCTGTGTCTTCAGCTCTGTGTTGGATGTTTTCATCGCCCAAGCCTCTTCTCTGGAAATTTCCCTTATTGCATTTTATCTACTACCATTGTTTTTCTCATTCCCTCATTCTGCTTCAATTTTTAATGTTGCTACCTGATTTTGGGGGTGGCATTTATTTTCCGGATTGTCATCTGTCCCTCTAAATAGAGCAAGGTTTCTTAGACTTCAATGTGCACACGAACCCACGTGGGGGCTAGTTACAATGCCAATTCTCTGTCTGGATGGATCTGAGCATTTCTAATAAGCAGGCAGATCATAACAATGCTGCTGGTCCTGGGACCACATTTTGAGGATCAAGTCATCAAAGTAGACTGCATGACAACATGCCCATCTTGCACATCATTTAAATCCCTGACACAGTGCCTGATGTGTGGGCACTATAGAGTGCTGTGAAATGAAAAAAAAAATTCTTCAGGAATGAAAACATCCCTCTCTTTAAAGAAAAAAAACATTCACACAGACCACTCTAATGTAAGTAGAAGAGAGAAAAGCCAGGTGAGCGCTGAGAGCAGACACAAAGGTTAATTTTGATCAAAGGCATTTAGAAGGTGTTACAGAAGAGGTGGGGTTGAGCCAGGCCCTGAAGACTGGCAAGATTTGGTGAGTCAGGGAGAACCTCTGGGAGCAGGGGCAGGGACACATGAATGGCATGGAGAGTGCTCTACTTGTCATCCTGGGAGGTGACTGGTCTGGAGTGGTGAAATAGGAGGCAGGAGGGCCATAGCACTTTGCATGCTCCTGTGCTTGGATGGTGCTTCTTCCCCCTCTGCCTTCCTCCTCTTTCTTTTTTCCTTTTCTCCAGTCTGCATCCTGGGCACCTCTCTCAGTCTCTGCAGACAGCCTTAGTTGGAAACTCCATGAGAAGCTTCCCCTCAGCCCTGGCCTATGATGGGATATGCAATCAGACACCCTGTTCAGCCTCCATTACTAATGGGCAATCTTGGGCCTACCTCGAAGCTAGTTAATATCGAAATGGAAGCTGGGGGCTTTACCAGCATTCTCTGTGCTGTCTACCCTTTTGTTAACCCAAAGATCTTCAAATGTCTTCTTGTTTCCCCTACCCAAGTCCCTCAGTCTTTTTGCCAGCCAATTCCTCTACCTAAATCTTAAGGAATTACAAAACCAACCATCAGCAAACTGGAACATTTCCTCATCTGAACTGTTTCCCCAGGTTCCAGCCAGCTTGATGCAGCACAATCCAGGGTCATGTATGGAGAGGTATCCTGCCTTTTCACCTACACCGTAGATTAGAACCTCCAGGGCTAAACACTACTTTGTGAAAAATACAGATGAGATCACAAAAATTCATCTATTAAGATATATATTTCAATATTTTTGCACAAGGTATATGGTTCATTAAAAAATTTCAATTGTGAAGCTCATCGTACAGCAGTAAAGGTGTCTGAGCTATGAGGAGGGCTGGGTGGTAGCTGAAGGGGCTGAGGATGCTCTGCCACCCGTGTGCCCCATGAGCTTGTCTTTCCTGGATTTGAGATGAGCCACGGTAACTGGGTGGCACTGTTTCTGTGGCACTGCCCCTTGGGTTCACCAGGGACTCAGTTCTTCACTAGGAAAATGCTGCCTCATCTCTAATGACTGCTCAATCAGGAAAATATTATTTTCAGATGTTTTTAAATCTGTGCAGCAAGAAACATATGTCCTGCCATATGGAACACAATAGGAGCTAGTTAAGGCCAAAGTGGAAACCACGATTGGGAGTTCTCTTTATTTCTGTTTTTGAAGTCAGACCCTGCAGGCCCTATTTCCCCAACCAGCCGACTAAGCAGAGTTCAGAATTAGAGCACATGTGTATCGCAGAGAAATCTTGTGTGCAAAATGGGCCACTGCAAGCTCGTCTTCCTCAGCAACGCTGCCAATTAGGAGAGCTACCAGGGTGCTGCCATCACCCCATCTGAAGTCAAGTCACAGATGACCTTGCAAATGCTCCAAAGTCACATGCACCATGACATAAAGTGTTAAAATAGACATATTTTCACATCAAGATAGTTTCACTAAGCTGCACATTTGATTGGTGTTATTTTTCCCCTGTCAAGACAACTTAAGCTTTATTAATAGTTACAAGGGGCTTGTGCTATTGAAACTTGGGAGAGTGTCTTCATTCTAAGACAAATAAGAGATAAAAGGATTTATGTTAATAATGATTTTTCATTAGAATATACCAGTGCAGAGTAGAGAAGCATGTGCTGGGAGTAAAGAAAGAATATCACACTTATAAATCATACGTGTAGTGTTTATGTGTGTGGCTTAGTGCACACTGATACCCGGGAGTGCTCTACTCCTGAGCTGCACCCCCAGCCTTCATATTTTATTTTGAGACAGGGCCTTCTATGTTGCCCAGACTGGTCTGCCTCATCTGTGGGGTCACTGGGATTACAGGCATGCACCATGGTTCCCAGACACACTGATCTTATTTTCATTATAAGTTTTATTAACAAGAGACTCCTTTTCTCCTTCTTTACGTTGTAAACTCAGCCATGTGGATAAAGATAACTATTTCTTTTTAAAAGCTTACCTGGAAAACTTAGAAGATCTAACAAATGACCACCGTTATTTATTTTTTTCAGAAAAGATCCCTACTTTTTCCTTCAATTGACTACCCTAGTACAAAAATGAAAATCAGTGAGGTAGAAAAATTTAAATCGTTTGTAGAATTTTTAAAAATAAGGACTAATAAGCATTCTGAAAAGTAATATTTTAAAATTTCACATACTTGAAAAATAAAGGTAAGGATGAACTATATGAACTAGAACACTTCATATATGAAAGCTTTTAAGATCAAAGCCCCAATGAATGGTGTAACTTTAACCATTAGTTTTGAAAATAAAGCTTTTGGAGTTACAGAAATAATAGTGTTGGACTTTCACATTTAATCTGAGAAAAAAAATTTTGTGTCCCTTTCGGACACAAAAGATGGAAAAGCATTAGCTTATTCATAACTGACTCACTCAGCAGGTCCCTACTTGATGTGCA
>JAJEJO010051637.1:0-27229 GCA_020662805.1 Glaucomys volans
GGGGAGGCACACATGGCTGGAGCAGTTACAGGGTGGGGAAGTGACGAAGGCAAAGTTGGAGAGGTGACTTGTTTTAGTAACTCACAGGTATTCTTTCTTTCCTTTTTCATTTTTTTGTACTGGGGATTAAACCCAGGGGTGCTTAACCACTGAGCCACATCCTTAGTCCTTTATTTTATAATTTTTTTATTTTGAGATAGGATCTTACTAAGTTGCTGAGGCTGGCTTTTTGAATTGGCAATCTTCCTACCTCAGCCTCCTGGGCCACGGGGATTACAGGCATGTGCCACCATGCCCAGCACAGGTATTCTTTCTTTACACTGGAGGGAATTCTAGTTCTGACTCTCTTGTTTTAGAAATAAGGAAGCAGGTGCAAGGAGAAAGTGGTTAAGTCATTCATCTAAGGTCACACTGCTGCTGGCATTGGGGTTAGGTGGGTGCTAACACCAGGTGTGAAACAGAAACAGCTCTGAGGGCAGAGGGAACAGCAGAAACAAAACCATGGAGATGAAAACTAATGTGGTGCTTCATGTGGGGTGGGATTAGGTGAGAGGGGAGCCTCAAAATACATCCTGTTCCCTGAGAACTTACAGGAACACTTCTGAGTAAGGTACTTAACCAACCTCCCTATGCTCCAGTACCTATCTCATAGGGCCGTAATGAGGATTAAATGAGTTTGTGAATACAAAGCACGTTGCTTGGTACCTAGCAGGTGCTCAATGAACATTAGTTCCTATTGGCATTATCATCAGTATCTTCAGTGTATCCTTTTACCACAGTGAGGTAGAATGTCTTGGTGGTTAACAGTGTGTATGAGGGAGTGTGATGTACGGTAAAAAGCTCTGGGTTCAAAAAGTACCCAGGCTTATCTGCTAAAAGATAGACAGGGAGGATCACAGACTGATCCAGCACAAGGAAAGGAGGAGGGAAATAAATCTATACAAATTGACCCTCTTGGGGAACGATTAAAAGCACTGGAATCATGCAGGAAACCCAACGAACAGATTCACAATAAAGGGGTGGGGGATGTGGTTAATCTTTTGGGAAGGAAGGAAACAGAAAAGCTTATTGACTCCTGTGCAACAGTAGAGGAAAGGAACAGACATCACACAGTGATTGCAAGGAGAGATGGACAGGGCATGGACTGGACTACTGAAAATGGAGAGATATAAAGCACTAAACTGACCCACTATTAAAAAGAGAGAAGCCCAAAAACTGGAGTCTGCAAATAAGGGAAGAGAGTTAGGGCAATGGACTAATAACTAGGGAGATGTGAATACCCAGCATGTAGACTGATCCACTATAAAATGAGGGATTTGGATAAAGCCATGGACTGATGCACTGGGGGTTGGAGGAGGCAGGAATATAAGCTCAGATGGAAAGAGGGGCGTGTGTGTGTGTGTGTGTGTGTGTGTATGTGTATGGGGGGGGTACCGCACCAGGGACTGCTTTGCTACAAGGACAGCAGAGATCGAATAAACAGGGCCACAGACAGGTCCCCTGAAAGTTGAGGCTTAGAGAAATACACTTAGATACATCTACTATTAAGGGGGTTAAACAAGCCACAAACTGGTTCCCAGTAAGTGGGGGGTGGAGTGGGGGGAGCAAGAACATGGACGAGTCCACTGTAAGTTGGGGTGGGGAGAAACATAAGCACGCATACTGAGCCATCATACTAGCAGGAGAGGGCGTCTAGGCCATGTTCAGATCCACTATAAGGAGGCAATGCCACACATAGGTCCACCAGCCATGGTGGTGGGGAGTCGAACACCAGCAGGCCACCGGCCAAGCCACATCCTCCGCGCGGGGGCGGGAAGGATACGTGGGGTCACGGACTGGGCCCTCCACCCTCCAGGCCCAGGGCTCACCTGTGAGTGGCGCGGCGGCGTTGTTAGCAGCTCCGGGGGGCGGGGGCTCCATACGCGGCCCCACCGCCCCCCAGGCCCGGATTCCGAGGCGGCAGCGGCGGCGGCGGCGGCAGCGGCGGTGGCGGCAGCACCTAGAAGCCGCCCCTGCCTTTCCCCACGGCTCACGTGGGCCCACGGAGGAGGAGACAAGCGTCCCGCCGCTCGCTGATTGGCCAAAGAGCCACCGCTCTACCGCACAGCTTCTGGGCTTGGAGAGGCGGGCCCTACCTCATGGAGCTATGCTGTGACTGGCTTAAAGGCTAAAGATGGACAGCGGACTATCGTTTGAGTCCGCAGAAGTTTGTGCTCGGTCTCGCGGGTACTCCGCGCTGATTGGCTCAAGGCTGATAGACCACGGGCAATTGACAAGATTCGGGGGAGCCAGCCTCAGGTTGATTGGCCTAAACCGGATTGATGGCAGACAGCCTAAAGTGGGTGGGTCTGATATTCAGCAGATTGGCGGATGAGACTGCTAGACAGCTGCCAAAACACCGAGCAGGCGGTGCTGCACGCCACGCCGCTCAGCGGAAGCAGGACTTATATAGAAATGGGCGTAGAAGCCAGCAAAGAGAGGGTTGGGTCCGGGTCTGCGTAGGCGGGCAGGGTAACTCTATGACGATTGGCTAGAAAAGTCGTATTTAGAACGCAGCAGAGGTAGGAAGGCGGGATAGCTGCCAGACATGCAAAGGAACGTTTAGTGGCAGAAATTAAATGCCTACCAGGAGGGCAGGCTCCAGTCGTGGCCAGATTTATAAGAGGGTGGAACCTGGCTCTTGGCTTATTTGGGGGGGGGGGTGGTTATCTGGACCCAACCTAGAATAGGGGCTAGACTAGGGATTATGGGATCCGTGCCTATAGGTGGAAGCTGGATCCATTTAAAAGCAGGCGTGAGACCAAGGTTGAGCTAAGAAGGGCGCAAGTGTTAATTAGGGTACCTGAGGAACTATTGGGGTATAGGAGAAGGGGAAACCTTAGGGCCAGGAGAAAAAGGCTGAATTGGCCCATTCTCTGTGGCAGTTCAAAGGGTGGTGTCCAGAAAAAGGAATGGAGGGTGAGGGGAGGATCCAAGTTACCAAGCTAAGAAAGGAGGGTAGAGCATACAATCAAGTGGCAAATACTAAGGTAGGGCTTTCAGGGTGCTTTAGAGCTTCTACACTGAGACTGGACCAATAAGTCTCCCAGTTACTTTGTGCTCTAGAGAAAGGACACCTTGGCAACCAGCAGGGGTTAAGGGGAAAATAAGGGCCATGTGACTCAAAGGCATTCAGGCTCTTTAATGTTGGAGGATGGAGAGAAGTAGTCAATGCCGAGGTGTCTCTGGGAAATTCTGCAGGCCTTGTAGTTCTCTAAGTCCCTGCAAAAGAGGACAGAAGAGACTGAACAGGGGCTGGGTTCAGGTCCCACCCCACCTTTGCTCTGACCTGCCCTCCCTTGGCTCCAGTTTAGAGGGAAAGATGCTCTTTCCCTTCTTTAGGTCACCATTCTAAATCTGGAGATAGTCTAAGAGTACAGTGAGCTGCTCTCACCTCTAGCAGCATGTGGATATGGGCCTTGATATTCATGGAGTCCTTGGTGAGGCTGTTGCTGAGCCTGGAGAAAAGAAACAAGAAAGGGCTAACTGGGTCCCACTTATAATTATGATAACCCTTCCTCATTACATCAAGAACTGTCTACACCCTGGTTAACTTTTGCCCAGCCTGCTCCTATGGAGATTTGGCTGGCTGCCATTTGGACTACACTGTTTCAAAGACTACTGAACGTCTACTGTATGCCAAGCAATTTTTTAAGCACTGGAGAGGTGCTGCAAACACAATGAACAAAAATCCTGGTCTCAGGGAGCTCAAAGTCTTACTAGGAAGAGACAGACAATAAATGATGGAATAAAATATATGGTATGTCAGATGGTTTAAGCACAAGGAAAAAAAATTAAACAATGAGGGTGGAAAATAAATAGGGGATGGGGCCTGCACTTTTAAACAGTACTCAGGGATGGTTTCACTAAGAAGTGTTCAAGTGAACATTAAAATAAGAAGTGAGTAGTGTGGCTACAAGAAGATGAGTGTACCATGTACTCCAATGGCCAATTACAAAGGCACTGTGGGGGAGTGTGACTGGAACATTTGAGGGACTGCAGGGGGCCAAGGGACTGGAAGAGTAAGTAAAGGGAGATTGTTATAGGTGAGGAAAGGAGGGATGCGAATTCCATAAAGCCTCTAAGGCCATGGTAAAGACCTGATGCAAGTGAGGCAGGCACCAGGGGAGAATTGTGAGCGGAAACGGGAGGTGGACGATCTGGGGTTTCAGAGGATCCATCTGGCTGCTGAGGTGAGGGACTGAGGATAAGGAAAACTAATGTGGAAGAAGGAAATCCAATGAGGACAATACTGCACTAACCCAGCTGAAATGGGGGCATGGTGGTGCTTGCCTGTAATCCCAGCTACGTAGGAAACTGAGGCAGGAGGATCACAAGTTAGAAGCTGGCCTGGGGAATTTAGCCAGACCCTGTCTCAAAATTTTAAAAAAGGGCTAGGGATGTTTAAAAAAGTTTAAAAACTTTAAAATAAAATGCTCTGTGGTACAGCACTTGCCTAGCATACGTGAGGCCCTGGGAACCACAGGGATATGGAGATACACACACACACACACACACACATATATATATACACACACATACACACATATATATATGTATATTTTCCAGTTGAGAGGTGGAGGCTCAGGTCAGAGTAGCAGTAGGTCATGAAAAATGAATGGATTGGTGATATATTTTGAAGGTAGAGCCAACAGGATTTGCCAAAGTGTTGGATGTCACATGTGAGAAGGGGGCCATGGCTTAAGCAACTAAGAAGCTAGAGTTGCCTAAAACCAGACTATCCCTACACTGCTGAGTTATATAAACTAGTTAATTATTTTGTCTAAGCCAGTTTGGATCAGGTCATCCGAAAGAATCCTAGAGGATGCAAAGGTTCAAGGAATGGCTTTCTAAAGAGGGAGAATGAACTGAAGATGGAGTAAGAATTAAGTAGTAAGAGGGTCTCTTCTATAGAAAGGTCAAGAAGCAGGAATGAGCCTTTTGAGGAGCAGCCAGGAAGTCAGTGTTAAAAATTAACTGAACGATGAAGGGAGGCAGAGTAAGATAAGGTCCAAGAGGTAAGAAGAGACTAGATCACACTGGATCATGATAGCATAAGGAATGCAGGTTTTATTGTGCTGAGCTACCTGTCAATATACTCAGTTTGAAAGGTATATGAAACTAAATTCTGTCCGAAAAATAGAGAGCAGCAAGATAGGATGTTAAGTTGAAAAATAAAAATAGTGTGAATCCAACTATATACCTGTATCTCCCAAATTTTTATTGCCAGCCTAGATCTTTCTCCTGCACTTGGCTCAGGAGTTTTAACTACTTCAAAAAACTCACTTCAGTGTTTAATAAGCACCACATACATCCCAAGTCCTAGACAGAACTCCTGACCTACTCCTCCCAATCTGCTCCTCCTGTCTTCTCCATCTAAGGTAATGGCAACTCCATCCTTCCAGTTGCTCAACAAAAACCTAGATTCTCTTCTCTCTCTTTGTGGTCCTGGGATTAACCTAGGGCATTTGCACACTACACAAGCATTCTACCACTGAGCTACATCCCCAGCCCCACGATTTCTCTTTTCTAACACCCCAAATCCAAGCAATCATAATATTTAAAATCACAATTGCTCCATCCCAGGCAATTCTTCCAATCTCCATATATGCTCTTTCTCTAGCACTACTACTACCATGCAACATTATTTACTTATTTACTGTCTGCTTCCTTCACTAGAACACTGGCTGTGCAAAGGCAGAGATTTTGGGCTGTTGTGTTCCCTGCTATATATATATTCCTGGGAATCAGAACAGCATTTGGCATAGAGACAATGGATGTCAAATGAATTAAGTGAAAGACCACTTGACTCAAAGGACCTGAAATCCTCAAAAGATGTTTGAGTTTAGGTTTAGGAACAGGTTATGAAGCATGGTATTGTTTTTAGAGAGCAAGAATATTTTCAAGAATATCTGGTGGGGAGGCTGGGGTTGTGGCTCAGTGGTAGAGCGCTTGCTTCCCATGTGTGAGGCACTGGGTTCAATCCTCAGCACCATATAAAAATAAATAAGATAAAGGTATTGTGTCCATCTACAAAAAATGAATATCTGGGGTAGTGCTCAAAGAACAGAGGAATGAACATGATCTGCTTCTAGGGACAATCTGAACATCAAAAGAGAACAAAATTAGGTAATGATAAAAGACTAAGCTTGTCTATGAAAAGCTATGAGTTCACTCAAGAGGAAAGGAGTGGGCTAGGTGGCTCTGTGGTAGCGCATGTGCTTAGCCTGTGTAAGGCCCTGGGTTTTGTCCCCAGCAGCAAAAAAAAAAAAAAAAAAAAAAAAAAAGATGGTGGGTTCGAGGCAGGGGGAGAAAAATATAAAGTTCATTAAATGCTAGTTGTACACAAAAGGAATGTTTACTCTGCTACTACTGATGCAGTAAGGCAATGTAAACAGTCATATATTTGTGCTGTTTCTGCATAATTACATGGCTATTTATGAGAGTATATAATCAGGAAAAAATATATATAGTGACTTGACCTCTCCCTTCATCAAACAAAGAAATATACTAAAAAATGGAAGAGCTGGCAGTTTGAAGTGTGCTCCAAGTAGCCAAGTATTTTAAAGAGGAGGGTCACCCAGACTTAAATCCGCATTTCCTAGAAAGATTAAATCTTCAGATAGTTCTATTAATCATAATAAAGTAATAGGAAAGTCAATCATGTTTTTTTTCCTTTTCTTTCTTCTTTTATTGTTTTGGTGTTTTTTTCTAGTACTAGGGATTGAACCCAGTGGTGTTCTATTACTGAGCTACATCTCCCGTCCTTTCTATTTTGAGACAGTTGGTCAGGCTGGCCTTGAACTTGTACTCCACCTGATCAGTGGAATTACAGGCATGCGCATCACACCCAGTCTTTTAACCACATTTTTCACTACACTAATGAACCAGGGCAATATATCAAGACCAGTCAAGGCTTTGGGCTCAGTGGCAGAATGTTTGCCTAGCAATGAATGAGATCTAAGGTTCAATCTCCAGTACTGAAAAAAAAAACCAAAACACCAGGCAAGGGGGCAGACACTGACAATGTGAATAACTCATTCTGGGGATAGACACAGATTCTCAAAAAAATAAAATCTATTTGAAAGGCTCAGGAATCCTGACCTAGAAGGAAAGCTTTGTTATAAAAACTGGACTGGGTCTAAATGATCAACTCTTTAGTACTGCATTGACCATGAAAGCAAGCCCACAGATTAGGTTATTTGCTAACTGATCTGATAACCATGATCTAGAAATCTCAGCAAGTCTCAAGTCTACTAACAGTGAAACCCTGGAAAAGTTTGAAAAGAGAACAATTACTGAACCTTATGAAGGTGACTCTGGGAGAAATTAATGTAGGAATAAACACAACCAAGAAGAAATTATAGACCCAGTAGTATTTATTCTTATGAGATGTTATTAATCTAAGTATACTGATCAATGACCCCACACTCATTTCATCTGAGCCATGCTTGCCCCACTTTGTAGTTTCTCTAGCACGCACTGTCTCCTTTGCTAGAAACGTTCTTCCCTAGCCAGCCCCTGGCTTGTTCATTCAACCAAATGACTCAAATGTCACTTCCTTTGGGGGGTCTTTTCTATCTACATTTCAAATCTCTAATCCATGCTCCCCGTTGCCCTCCTCTGCACAAAACCTAAACTTACCTGGAGCCCACATATTTCCCACCACTTCCCACATAGATCTGCTTCCATCACCACTTCGATTTTCTTCCAGCATAAACTTTTAAATTCACTCAACAAACACAGTGTCTATACTATGTACTATTTTAGTCACCTGGGATACAGACGAAATTTTTCCATTCATGAAGCCTATAAAATAACTGGAGGATATGATCAACATGACAAAGAAAGAAATCACACAGTTAATAAAAGAGGTGATGAATGCTGGGAAAAAAGAAAAAGTAGGAGAGGGATCAGGAGCTCCAGGGGTTACAAGTTTAAAGTCAGCTTACAGAAGGCCTAATTGAGGAATTGATATTTAAGCAAGGCAATTGAATAAAGAGAAAGGGAGCCATACAGGAAGAGCACTGCTGGAAAGAGAACAGCATTGCATTTGCCCTGAAGTGGGATCATTCTTGGGGGTGTTTAAAGAAGCCTGTGAAGGTCAACGTGGTGAGAGCACAGTGAATGAGCTGGAAAAATAGCAGGAGGTAAAGTAGGAGATAACTTGTTTTACTGTTACTGATGAACAGACTGAGACCTTATGGATCTGACCATAATTATAAGTATGTACATATGTATGTATACCATCATAGGCCCTCTATAATATAAACTTTTAAGGAACTCTTCTCTCTTGTTTCCTGCTGCATCCTCACTTCCCATACACAAAACCTGCCATCTAGAAGATGCCCAATAAATGTTTGTGTGAATGATCAATACAAAGACCATTTACTGAATGTTTATTATGAGCTAAATCTGGGGCTGAGCTTTGAATCCCCACTCTCCTCAGACCCAGCTTTGAGGAGGAAGGGAGTACCATCCTAGGAAGCCATGGGAAAGGAAAAAGTGTTGAAAATGGTGATTTTTTTTTTTTTTGGAACTGGGGATTGAACTCAGGGGCACTCAGTCACTAAGCCACATCCCCAGCCCTATTTTGTATTTTATTTAGAGACAGGGTCTCGCTGAGTTGCTTAGGGTCTTGCTAAGTTGCTGAGGCTGGTTTTGAACTCTCGATCCTCCTGCCTCAGCCTCCTGAGTTGCTGGGATTACAGGCGTGCGCCACCATGCCCGGCTTAAAAAAAATGGTGATTTCATTTATGTATTTTTGTGTTTGGTGCTGGGGATGGAACCCAGGCCTCATGTGTAGTACGCAAGTGTTCTACCACTGAGATATACCCCTGGTCAATGGTGGTGTTTTTAGACACTGTCCTCATGCAATGAACTTACTCTGTGAGGAGAGAGCTCTTACGATCAATGAACTTGAGGGCTTCTGCAAGTGTTAACTCCAGGAAAAAACCATAACCCAGAGCCACGTAGATGCGCGAAGTATCTGGACTGAGGAAAGAGAGGTCAGAGGAAATGGGGGAAATCCTTATTACTATTTAGCATACCACACAGTTTATTTAAGATGTTTCCTATTCCCTCCCTTCCCCAAATTGAGGCTCTGGAAGGGCAGGGATCTCGTCCTATTCTATTCACTGATATATCCCCAACACCTAGCTTATATCCTAATGAAATATAAAACTTAGCACAGTGTCTGGTATGTAGAAGATACTAAAAATATTTGTTGCATGAAGGAAGAGGGAAGCTGAACCCTGGGGGCTCAGAGGGGCGGGTAGACACTCACACCACTGTGTCAACGAAGAAGTTACAGCCCAAATCCACCTGCATATATAACTCCGAGTGTTTAGCTTCCTGTGGGGCCAGGGAAAAAGAGGTAGGGATCAGTGGTCAAATTTTAGGCCAGGTGACAAGTTTTGGTCTAGGGTCTCTCTTCCCATCTCCTTCCCCCACAACATACAAAAAACTGGTACCCAATCCTGAAGTCTTTACCTGAAGGCGCTCAATGACATTTCTCAGTTGAAGGTATTTGGCCAGCTGCTCATATACCTTGTCTCGATGATCCAGCACCTTTCTGACAGGATGAAAATACAATGGTGAACAATAGGCAGCTCTGTCCCTTTTGGGATATCTCACATCATGCCCTAAACAAGCATTTTAGCTCAGAAATTAGGATTTTGGACTCTGAGTGAGACTACTTGGGTTTGAATCAAGGCTCTACCCTTTACTAGCTGTGTGACTTAAATACAAAACTCATTTGGAACTGTTTGTCCATTTATAAAATAGAGGTGACCCTATTATCTCATACGAGTCATTAGAATGAAATGAGAGTTTACTACAATGTGTTTAGAATAACACCTGGCAAATAGCATGCACTATATAATTGTTAGCTATTTATTACTATTATTACTATACTCTACTGTCAATGTGTCCTGCCAATCAAAGCATTCCCTCATCCCAGAAAAATATTCACTCCCTTTGAGGATAATCAAACAGTCCTAGTTCTGAACATTACTTTCTGCTCATATTGACAGCAAAATAGTCCTTTATACTCATCGAGTCTCTGTGTGCTTCAGGCATCCACACTAATTTTTTTTTTTTAAAAACCTATTTAATTGTTTTATTTTTATATTTTCAACATTTTTCTTTTCCTTTTTTGGGATGGGGTCTGGCTCTGTTGCCCAGGGTGGTCCCAAAATCCTGGGCCCAAGGGGTTCTCTGGCCTCAGTCTCCCCAGTAGCTGGGACGACAAAGACATGTCAGTGAACTATTGGAAACTCAAAATAAACTCCTCACTGTATGAGAAGATTCCACAAACTTCCTTATTTCACAGATGTGGAAAGTTTTTTTTTTTTTTTTTTTTGGTACTGGGGATTGAACCCAGGGGCACTCCACCACTGAGCCACATCCCCAGCCCTATTTTGTATTTTATTTAGAGACAGGGTCTCACTGAGTTGCTTAGCACCTCGTTAAGTTGCTGAACCTGGCCTTGAACTCACGATCCTCCTGCCTCAGCCTCCCAAGTGCTGGGATTACAGGCGTGCGCCACCGCACCCGGCGTGGAAAGTTTATAAGGCACAAATAAGTGAGGTGAAGTAGAAGTGTGCACAACGACAGCAAAATGGGCAGGCTAGGCCGCGAACCCAAGAACTCTAGCTCCAGAAACCTAGCTCTAGTCCAATAAACATAAGAGGCCGCGCATGCGCTAACACAATCTCTGCTATAAACGCCACGTTCCAGCCATATCACACCCCGGATGTCGTCCCCTACTTCCCCGTGGAAAGGTGAGCAGGCCCGGGCTCCCAACGCCTCGCCCACCAATCCGATGGCTTGGCACTGACTCTGAATGCCCCACCCACCATGTGAAATGTTCCAAACGTCCCGCCTCCGGGTTGTCACTCACCGCAAGTCCCGTTGCAGCACGTCACTGATGAAGGCCTCGTAGCGCAGCACTTTCTCCCCCGTGGCTTCCAACGCCCGCCGTTTAGGGGGCGTCGCCATGATGGGCTCCTGGGGAGTAGGGAGGGGGAAGACCACGTTGAGCACTCCAATTCGGCCTCACACATAAGTCATCTCCACCCTCTCAGTGTTGGGATTGGGCTCTTACGGTTCGTGTTGGGGATTCCACCTTCTGCCCCTCCCAACTCTGGGACTCGTTCACCCTAGGACACCCAAACGCCACCCTTACCTCAGGGCCGCCGGCAATAAGAGATGTTGGTAAGAATAGCGGCTTCCGGGTGGCGCGAATGAATGACGTAGTGGCAAACGTGCTGGCCAATCAAATAGCCAGGTGGGGAGGGGCGTTCCTTAATAGAAGTAGACAGGCCATACGGAAGAGGCGAGGGGCGGGGCTTTATGGAATCCGCGGAAATCACGGAAGACTGCAGAGCTTGCGCGCCTGGACCTTGTGTCAATAAATAGGCCAATGAGGGACTGCGAAAGCCGCGCGTGGAGCCTGTAGGGACAGTGCGTGGCAGGTGGAGGTGGAGTTTAATGGGATTTGGCGGGTTTGCGGGGAGGCGGAACTCACAGGCAGAGGTAGGGAGAGGGACTGAAGCATTTATAATTTAAAAGGCAAGTTCTCAGAAGCAGTCGGGCAAGAATTATTTGTGATTCTAGTCGGTGAGGAAGCGAGTATATCCCGTGTGATCGGTTTTGCGCTGGATGTTGGTCTTTTTAACATGGGAGGTTTGGATTTCACTCCAGTAACAGGAATGAGTGTGAACATTTAAAAGGTTTTAAACGGAGACAAAGTTTCTAAAATTCGTCTTCAATGATTAGCCCTGTGACTCTCAATCAATAACTGGGGCTCAAGTGGAGACTGACAAAACACCACGTCTCATCACCTCAATAAGTGCAATTAAGGGTCACTGAAGTCCTCCACTGAGGATCAGCCTAGTTATGTTTAGTATTGGTTCCTGTTTTTATTTAAACGTGTAAGCATTTTATGAATGTATTTTTAATTCTTCAGTGCATAAATTTTTTTTCCTTGTTAGGAAACAATAGCACCTAATCCAGCAAGTCAAGGCCTGAGTCTGGAAGAGATCCCAGAGGCTAGAATCCCCCAAATGGTATCCTCCCTCGGTAGGCCCTAGGGCACTCACCCCTGCCAAGTAAGTCTTCTCAGGTAATTTGTGCATTCATTGTGTAAAAGCAAGGTTTTATGGGACATCGTTTTTCAAGTGTTCAAAACCTAAGCAAATCAAGTTTTTCTTTGTTCTTAAGATGATTGTAAAGGAAACATTGAGACTTAGTTTTTTTGTAAATCTCATGTTACATGTGGCTAAAATTACATTTAATGTGCTTGAAAAGGATACTTGATGTAAGGAAGCAAATGAAGGAAACAGAGAGGAGAGGTGGCTCGACAGTAACAGGTTTATTTGGGACAAACCTGTGTAGGGGGGCCCATTGGAGACAGATCTTTCTTCTGCTTACAGCCTGGGGTAGGTATAGGAGCACTAGGGAGTGGAGGAATTTTTGAAGTTAGGCAGTTGCCAGGGGGTTGTCAGGGAAGGGTCCTTTTGGTCCTCACCTCCATTCTTTGAGGTGGTCCTTGTTCCATGTTGAACCAAGTGTTTTCCTTTCTTTTATGATGATGCAGTATTGTTTTGGTTTCTTTGCATGACCATAGAGTATTGTCTGGGGTTTAAGGTCAGACTGAGTCAGAGTAACCTTGAGATGACTCTTGCTGGAAGATGGAGGCTGTTTCAAAATGTTAGTGCCAGTGTCAATTTCTTCCTAACACTTGGTAGTTAGACAAATATTATCTAGTTAATCTATACTACTTTCCTCTGAGAAGAGAAGAAACACTTATTATCTTTATTTGGCAGGGAGAACTGTAGACTGTTTAGATGGGTGGGAGATTGGTCTTTTCAAGTCTACTAACATATTTCACAATTTTTTTAACTTAAAGATATTACTAGCTGGACACAGTGGTGCACGCCTATAATCCCAGCGACTTGGGAGGCTGAGGCAGGAGGATCACAAGTTCAAAGCCAGCTTCAGCAACTTGGCAAGGCCTAAGCAACTTAGTGAGACCCTGTCTAAAAAAAATCAAAAGGGCTGGGGATGTCGATCAGTGGTAAAGCACCCCTGGGTTCAATCCTGGGTATCAAAAAAAAAAACACCAACTTTATTTTACACTTGCAAATTCCAGAGTAGTTTACAGTGAACACCCATAGAGCCTTAACTGAAATTCACCAATTGTTAATATTTAACCACATTTGCTTTCTTTCCAGAATGTTGTGGGAATCAGACAGGTCAAGAAGCAGCAAATGGCACTCAGAGAGTGGGAGAATTCAAACTTTATTTATTATTTTTGGGGGGAGTACTGGGGAGTGAGTCCAAGGGAGCTTAACCACTGAGCCACAAACGCAGCCCTTTCTTTTATTTTATTTAGAGACAGGAACTCACTGAGTTGCTTAGCACCTCAGTTTTGCTGAGGCTGGCTTTGAACTTGAGATCCTCCTGTCTCAGCCTCCCAAGTTGCTGGGATTACTGGCATGTGTCACCACTCGCCCCCAAACTTTGTCTTTATGATGGTAGGCCCAGAGGAGATCAAACTCCAATTCTGAGCCCCCATCCCCAGTTTCTCACAATGTTTATAGGCTATTAATGTTTCAGGCTATAGGCCTAAAATTTTTGGTCTACATGATAGAAGGCTGTGGGTTTCTAGGGGAAGCGTGTTTACAAAAGCAGAGTGTGATAGGAGAAAAACTGGGTCTTCTCACAGGCCTCTGATAAATCTCTAGCCTTGTGCCAGAAGCCTCAACAAGGGTGTTTATACTTTCAAGGGGAGTTGTTAGTTTCCTATAGGTAATTATTTATAATGCAAAAAGTAGAGGCCTATGGTTAATTAAGTTTTCTGAAAGAGGGCTGAAAGAAAGAGTAGGGGAACTTACCCCTTCCCCAGGCACTAGTTTTTCACGAAAGTGGTATTTTAAAATATTTTTTTTTAGTTGTCAGTGGACCTTTATTTTACTTATTTATATGTGGTGCTGAGGATTGAACCCAGTGCCTCACACATGCTAGGCAAGCACTCTATCACTGAGCTACAACCCCAGACCATGATAGTGTTCTTAAATTTCATTGTACAACCAGGCCTGGTTTTGCCATCCATCACAAGACCACATAATAATTGTTGACACACATGCATAGTATTTGATCCTTCAGATAGCCTCAGATGTTTGAGTCATTTCCCTTTATTGGAGATTTAAATGTGTCCAATTTTCAAAAATTTTTATTATCTAGGATGGGATAATAGTCTGCTTTCAGATTTTTGTGTGCAACCATGATTATTTCCTGGTGATAAGTTTCTAGAATTAGAATTTGTGGATCTAAGTAAGGTCATTGCATTGTAAATCTAGTTTTACATGACAGTTTTGTGCATGTTACCATTAAAACTTCCTTATCTAAACTGTACATCAGGGGTCAGCAAACCTGAAAATTACATAAAATACAAATTTCAGTGTCTAATAATGAAGTTTTATTGGGGCACAGCTACACTCCTTTGTTTGCATACTCTCTGGGACTGCTTTCAGGCTACAGTGGCAGAGTTAAATAGCTGTCAAAGACCAAATGTTCTGGAAATTCTAAAGTATTTACTACCTGGCCTTTTACAGAAAAGGTTTGCCAATCCCCTCTCTTTAGGATCAGGTCAGTCAGCACTACAGAGGCTGGGGCTGTAACCACATGAGTCTCTCTGGCTTTTACTGATGAAGCCAGACCTCTTGACTGTCTTATGAGTAGACATTTTTAGTTTGATGCTTTAGGGAAATGTGAGAGATATAGCTGAACTATCACCAGCCAGACACCTGAGATCAACTATATCTCTCTTATCTCCATTTGTATTGTTTTCTCCTTTCCCTGTAGCCTCATAGTCCCATACCTCTCTCAGCTCTGACTTAAGAGATCTTTGAATTTGTGTTTTCCCAAGAAGAACAAGAAATGACTAAGGCTCAGGTGAGTGTACATTTCTCTAGTAGCTAGTGATATGCAACATCTTGTCATGAGCTTATTTATAATCTCTCTATCCTCTTTGATGAAATGTCTCTCCACATCCTTTGCTTATTTTCTAATTGGATTTTTTTTTAACTGTTGAATTTTGAGAGTTCCTTATATACTTATGTCCTTTATCAGATATGTGGTTTGCACATATTTTTTCCTAGTCTGTAGCTTGTCTTTATCTTTTTTTTGGTCCCCTTAATCTTAATGGGGCCTTTTGTAAATCACTTTTAATTTTAATTTTGAAGTCCAGTTTATTGAGGTGTGTGTATGTGTGTGTGTGTGTGTTTTGTTTTCGTTACTGAGGATTGAACCCAGGGGCATTTTACCACTGAGTTATATCCTAAGCCCTTTTTATTTTTTGAGATAGGGTGTTGCTAACTTCCCAGGCTGACCTCAAACTTGTAGTTCTTCTGCCTCAGTCTCCTTAGTAGCTGGGATCATGCATATGTGTCACCATGCCTGTCTTCCTTTAGCCATTCTTGCAAAGTAACCAATTCTGGTAACAAATTCTCTTAGTTTTCCTTCATTGAAGAACGTCTTGATTTCCCCTTCATGGCTAAAGTACATTTTTGCTGGTTAAAAAAATTATTGGTTGGCCTTTTAAAAATTTTGTCACTTTTATTTTTCTACCTACCTCTCTCTGGCCTCTAGGTTTTCTTTCTGCCTTTGTGGTGGTGGTGGGGGGGGTGGTGCTGGGGTAATAGGGATTGAACCCAGGAGCAAACTGCCACACATCCCCAGCCCTTTTTAAAATTTTATTTTGAGATAAGGTCTCACTAAATTGCCCATGCTGGCCTTGAACTTATGATCCTCCTGCCTTATGCTCCTGAATAGCTGGAATTATCAGTGTGCACCACCATATCTGGCTCTGGATTCTGTGTTTTCTGATGAGAAATTGATTGTTATTCAAGTCGTTTTTACTATGTAGATAAGGTGTAGTTTCTCTCTTTCTCTGCTTTCAAGAATTTTTCTTTGACTTCAGTTTTCAGAAGTGTGATGATGAAAGCTGGGCATGGTGGCACATGCCTATAATCCCAGCAATTCATGAGACTGAGGTAGCAGGATGGCACGTTCAAGGGTAGCCTCAGCAATGAAATGAGGCCCTAAGCTTTTTAGTGAGACCCTGTCTCTCAACCACCATTTGAAGTTATCCTACTCCTCGGTTTATACCTAAACAATTTAATATCAGCATACTACAGTGATGCAGTCACATCAATGTTTATAGTAGCTCAATTCACAATAGCTAAACTATGAAACCAGCCTAGATACCCTTCAACAGATGAATGGATAAAGAAAATGTGGTGTATATTCACAATGGAATATTACTCAGCCATAAAGAAGAATGAAATCATGGCATTTGCCAGTAAATGGATGGAACTGGAGAATATCATGCTAATCGAAATAAGTCAATCCTCAAAAACCAAAGGCCAAATGTTTTCTTAGGTATGCAGATGCTAACTCACAACAAGGCTGTGGTAGAGAAGAATACAAGTACTTTGGATTAGACAAATGGGAATGAAGGGAAGGGAGGGGAAATGGGAATAGGAAAGATAGTAGAATGAATCCGACATTACTATCCTATGTCCATATGTGATTCCATGACCAATGTAATTCTACATCATGTACAACCAGAAGAATGAGAAGTTGTACTCTATGTGTATTTAATATGTCAAAATACATTCTACTGTCATGTATAACTAATAAGAACAAATCAAAAATATAAAAATAAAAAAATTAAAAAGCTGAGGATGTAGCTTATTGGTAAAGTGTCCCTCGATTCAATCCCCAGTACAAATAAATAAATAAATAAATAGGGTTGGGGTCGTGTCTCAGTGGTAGAGCACTTGCATAGCATATGTGAGGCATTGAGTTCAATCTTCAGCACCACAAAAAATATATAAATAAAATGAAGTTAAGGGGCTGGGGTTGTGGTTCAGTGGTAGAGCACTCTACCTAGTACGAGTGAGGCACTGGGTTCGATCCTCAGCACCACATAAAAATAAATACATAAATAAAATAAAGGCATTGTGTCCATCTACAACTAATAAAATTTTAAAAATGAAAGTAAAAAAGTTAATTTGTAAAATATAAAACAAGAAAATAAAATGAAATAAAAAGAATTATAATGATGATGTGTTTGGGATGGACATCTTTAGGTTTATTTTCTTTAGGGATTTCTTAACCTCTTAAATGTGTAGTTATATATGTATATTTTTCAGCTATGCAACTATGCAAAATTTCAGATGTTGTTTCCTTTTTTCTTCAGTACTAGTGCTTGACATCAGGATTACTTTACCACCAAGCCACATCCCCAGCCATTTTGATTTTTTATTTTGAGACAAGGTTTCACTAGGCTGGTCTCAAACTTATGATCCTCCTGCCTCAGCCTCCCAAACTGCCAGGATTATATGCCTGTGTCATTGTACCCAGCCAGATATTGTTTCTTTGAATACTATTTCAGCCCTGTCTTCTTTCTCCTTTAGTTTTAGTCTGCTTTGTATCACTGTGATCAAAAGATCTGACAAGAACAGCATAGAGGAGGAAAAGTTTATTCTGGCTCACAATTTCAGAGGTTCAGTCCATGGTTAGTGGGCTCCATAGTTTTGGTGCTGAGGGGTTGTAGAACATCATGGCAGAAGGATGTAGTGGAGGAAAGCAGCTCCGGCATGGAAACTAGGAAGCAGAGAGAGAACTTTGCTCATTGACAAAATATAAACTCCAAAGGCATGCCCCCAGTGACCTATTTTCTCCAGCCACAACCTACCTACCTACCATTACCACTCAATCAGTGGATTAATGCACTGATTAGGTTAAGCTCTCATAGCCCTATCATTTCACCACTGAACATTCTCGCATTGTCTTACATGTGAACTTTTGTGGGACACCTCCTATACAAACCATAACACACTCTTTGATGATATGTGATAGAAGTTGGGCTGGGGATATAGCTCAGTTGGTAGAGTGCTTGCCTTGCATGCACAAGGCCCTGGGTTCAATCCCCAATGCCACACACACAAAAAATGATAGAACTTTTGGTTCTACTTGTCCCAGAGGCTGTATTCATTGGTTTTCAGTCTCTTTTTCTGTGTTGTTCAGATTGGGTAATTCCTATTGTTCTGTCTTCAGGCTCACCTATTCTTCCTTGTGTTCTCTCCAGTCTGCTTTTGAACCCATCTGTTGAGTATTTTTTACATTTTCGTAAGACTCATTGATGTCTGACTTAAGAAGCCTGTGTTTTTGGTGGTATTGGGAATTGAACTCAGAGCCTTGCACATGCTAGGCAAGCACAGACCTACAACTCTAGACTGAGTTTTGTTTTGTTTTAATGCCAGGGACTGAACCCATGGGTACTTAGCCACTAAGCCACATCCCCAGCCCTTTTCATTTCTTACTTTGAGACAGGGTCTCACTAGGTTTTTACAGCCTTGCTAAATTGCTGAGGCTGGCTTTTAACCTGCAATATTCCTGACTCAGGCTCCTGAGCTGCTGGGATTAGAGGTGTACATCACCACCCCTGGCCTGAATATTTGTTTTGTAAGTCTTGCTTACCAGTGTCTAATGATAATAGCCACTGTTCAGTGGCAGGAGTTGACCTTCTCAAGTTATTCTGGGTGTCAAATGAAAAGAAAAACACCCTTTCCTTTCTCTTGGATGGGTAATTTTATTTATTTTTATTAACATATATTAATTGTATGTATTAATGTGGTTCACTGTTATATTTCTGTATATGCATACTGTGTATTGATTAAATCCAATCTTCCTTCCCAGTCTCTAGTGATCACTATTCCACTTCAAGTTTGACTTTCTTTTTTTATGTTTTTAGTTAAAGGCGGATACAATGCCTTGATTTTGTTTATTTATTTTTATGTGGTACTGAGAATTGAGTCCAGCACCTCACACATGCCAGGCAAGTGCTCTACCGCTGAGCCACAACCCCAGCCCTCAGTTTGACTTTCTTAGCTTCCATATGTAAGAGCATGTGATACTGTGTCTGACTTATTTAACTTAACATAATGTCCTCCAATTCTGTCTACTTTGCTGCAAATGACAGAATTTCATTCTTCTTAATGACTGGATAATATACACTACATTTTATTTATTCAACTGTTGATAGGCACCTAGGCTGATTCCATATCTTAGTTTTTGTGAATAGTGCCCTAACAATCATGAACATGCACATGTCCCTTTGCTATTCTGATTTCATTTTATTTTGATATATACTCAGAAAATTGATTTCTGTATCATATGGTAGTTCACTTTCTAGATTTTTTAGAAACCACCATACTGTTCTCAATAATGGCTATACTAATTTACATTCCCATCAACAGTATATAGGAGTTCCATTATCCCCACATCCCTACTAGCATTTGTTTGTTTTTGTAATAGCCATTCCAACTGGGGTGAGATGGTACCTCAATGTAGTTTTAATTTTCCCGATGGCTAATGATATTGAGCATTTTTTGATATGTTTGTTGGCTATTTATATTTTCCTTTGAGAAGTATCCATTCGTATTATTTGCCCATTCTACATTGGATTGTTTTTAATTGTTAAGTCTTTTGATTTCTGTCCTCCTCCTCCTCCTTCTCCTCCTCCTCCTCCTTCTCCTCCTTCTTCTTCTGCCTCCTTCCTCCTCCTTCTTCTTCTTCTGCCTCCTTCCTCCTCCTTCCTCCTCCTCTTTTTTTTTCAGTACTGGGGACTGAATCCAGGGGAACTCTACCATTGAACTTCATCTCCAGCCCTATTTATTTTTTTACTTTGAGATAGTGTCTCACTAAGTTGCCCAGATTTGTGATTCTCCTACCTTGGCCTTCCAAGTAGCTGGGATTACAGGTGTATTTTACCATGCTTAGCAAGTTCTCTATATATTCTGGATATAAATCCTTTCTCAGATGAATGGTTGGCAAGTATTTTCTCCCATTCTGTTGGTTGTATCTTTGCTGTAATGATTGTTTCCTTTGCTGTGCAGAAGCTTTTTATTTTGATGTAATTCCATTTGTTGATTTTTGCTTTTGATTCTTGTGCTTTTGGGGTCCTGTATAGAAAATTATTGCCTGATTCAGTATCTTGAAGTGTTATACTATGTTTTCTTTTAGTAGTTTTCAGATTTTCAGGTCTTACATTTAGGTTTTTTTTTTTTTTTTTTGAAGTGCTGGGGATTGAACCCAGGGTTGCTTAACCACTGAGCCACATCTCCAGCCCCTTTAAAAAATGTTTTATTTAGACACAGCAGAATCTCGCTAAGTTGCTTAGGGCTTCACTAAGTTGCTGAGGCTGACTTTGAACTCGTGATCCTCCTGCCTTGGCCTCCCATAAAGGCATGCACCACCATGCTCAGCATCTTTGATCCTTCATGAGTTGATTTTTGTACAGGATGAGAGATAGGGACAAGTTTCAATAGTCTGCATATGAAGATCAAGTTTTCCTAGCACCATTTGTTGAAGAGTCTGTCCTTTCTCCAGTGAATATTTTTAGCATGTTTGTCAATCAGTTGAGTACAGATATGTGGGCTTTTATTTCTAGAGTCTCTTTTCTGTTCTATTAGTCTATATGTCTGGTTTTATGCCAGTATCATGCTGTTTTGGTTACTATGGTTCTGTAGTATGTCTTCACAGCAAACATTGTAATGCCTCCAGCTTTCCTCTTTTTTCTTTTGTTTATTTATTTTTTTATTTTTGCAGTACAGGGGATTGAACCCAAGGAGCATGTGGGGCTGTGCTTTACCACTGAGCTACATCCCCAGCCATTTTAAATTTTTAATTAATTTGTTAATTAATTTCCAGTACTGAGGATGGAACCCAGGGAAGCTCTACCTCTGGGCTACCCTTCAAGCCCTTTTTAGTTTTTGAGGCAGGGTCTCACGGTAAGCTTTTCTACTGCTGTGACCGAGATTTGACTAGAACAATTGTAGAGGAAAAAAACTTTATTTGGGGACTCATGGTTTCTGAGGTCTCAGTCCACGAACTGCTTAGTCCATTACTTGAGGCTCAAGGTGAGGCAGAACATCGTGGTTGAAGAGTGTTGGAGGGAAGCAGCTCACCTGATGATCAGAAAGCAGAGAAAGAGACTTGCCAAATACAAAATATATGCCCCAAAGGCATATCCCCAGTGATCTACCCACTTCAGCTACACCCTGCCTCCTACTTGCCTTCAATTTCCACTCAGTTAATCCCATCAGAGGGGATTCTCTTAACCCAATAATTTCTGCTGTAAACCTCCTTGTATTGTCTCACACATGAGATTTTGGGGTATATCTCTCATCCAAACCATAACATTCTGCCCCTGGCTCCCAAAAGCTCATGACCATCTCACAATGCAAAATAAATTTTATCCATTTTCAAGAGTCCTCATAGTGTCAACAGTTCCAAGATTGCCCAAAAGTTCAAGTCCAAAGTTTCTTCTGAGATGCAGGGCGAACTCTGATCGTGAACACCTATAAAAATCAAAAGGAACTTATAGCTGTTATAAAGGCACAGAGTAAACATTTCTATTCAGAAGAATGGGGGCATAAATAAAAGGGCTGGGGGACTAGAGTTGTGGCTCAGTGGTAAAGCACTTACTTAGCATGCATGAGGCATTGGATTCAACTCCAGTACTACATAAAAAACTAAACAAAATAAAGGTTTTGTATCCATCTACAACTAAAAATACTTAAAAAATAAATAAAGTTTCATCAACAACTAAAAAAATACTATAAAAATGGGAAAAGTAAAAGAAAAAAGAGTTGGGACCAAAGCAAGACTGAAATCCAGCTGGGCAAACAAGTCCTGTAGCTCCACATCCAGCATTGGGGTACATGGCATGGTAATATTCTGTTCAAAGGACTTGTATAAGTTGTAAGTGCAAAAGGACAGGAGGCAGACCTCAATGGATTCAGAGAAGCTTTCATCCTTTGCAGATTTGGGTGCCATTCAGGTCCACTTTCTGGATGGGAAAATGGCCGTCAGTTACAGGGGGGATTCTGGCTTTATAGGGTATGAGGAGGAGGATATAATCATTGTGTGCATGTAGTTTTGACCATCAGGGTCTAGTTGTACAGGTTAAAACAGACCCTGAAGGATGAGTATTCAAATCTTGCCCATTGTCATTCAGGACTAGGCTGAAATGGGGAAGGTCAAGGTTTAGGGCCTAGCATCCATATCTACTGTTTTCCTTTAGGGCTCATTGTTATCAGGAATGCACTGGGAGATGTTTAATGTTTGGACAATTTCCTTTCCCACTTCTCTAGCCATACTGTCCCTCCATTTTGTTGGAGAGTTATCTATAGGAATATTATTTTCCATAACCCTTAATTGGTCTGTCTCTGCGGCCTTGTATGTTGCAGCCCAAATGGCCTTTCTTTTGGCCTGTCTCTGCTTGATTCCCATAGCTTTCTTAGTATGAGCACTTCTTTTTCGTTCCTTCCTTCCTTCTTTTTTTTTTTTTTTTTTTTTGGTGCTAGGGATTGAACCCAGGGCCTTGTGCATGCGAGGCAAGCACTCTATGAACTGAGCTATATTCCCAGCCCCAGCATTTCTTAATCTTGGGGGTCTCCACTGCAGCTTGAACTTCCTCCTCACATCTCCATACATCTCCCTCTTAGGGGGTGCCCACAGGGACTCTGACCTTGCTGTACTTTACCTTGCCTCCCAGGCCTTCCTTTGAAGTCTTGGTGGATGCCGTCATGACTCCCTAACTCTAGTGTCCTGTATTCCTGCAGAACCAGCACCACATGGTTGATGCCAAGGTCTGCCGCCATCTCAAGCAGTAGCCAAGCCTCCAGGGACACAGGCTGCAGCAGTCTCTGAGTGCCTGGGTGGCTGAATACAGTGAAAAAAAAAACTTCCTAGGCCACCCTGTGCAAGCAGGGTGCCCCACTGGTCTCTTCTCAAAGGAATGTTTATTTCTGTGAACCTGAGATGGGTGTGGTCTTGCCAATTCTTGGGATCCCCCCAAACCATCTTTCATATAGTCTGTGGGAAAAATCTTTAGCATTTCTTTAGTGGTAGTAATGTCTTTAACAACTGCAATTTCTTTAGCCCCAATTTTACTTCTGCCTTTCAAGTCCAAGTTTTTCAAATATTTCTGCTCTCTTTCTGTTCCTGAATATCACAATAATCTTGGCTAAAAGCTGACAGTAATATCCATGTCACCACCTGAATGCTATGCTTGCCTAGAAATTTCTTCCCCTAGAAAAAATCTTTTCCACACACACTTCAGACAGAGCACTGATCTCCAAAATTTATAAAGAACTTACAAAACTTTATACCAAAAATGCAAAGAGCCCAATCAATAAATGGGCTAAGGAACTGGGCAGACACTTCACAGAAGACGATATACAGGCGATTAACAAATATATGAAAAAGTGCTCATCATCTCTAGTAATTAGAGAAATGCAAATTAAAACTACCCTAAGATTTCATCTAACTCCAATTAGAATGGCTATTATCAGGAATACAAGCAATAACAAGTGTTGGTGTGGATGTGGGGAAAAAGGCACACTTGTACATTGTGGTAGAGTTGCAAATTGGTGCAGCCACTCTGGAAAGCAGTATGGAGATTCCTCAAAAAACTTGGAATGGAGCCACCATTTGACCCAGCTATCCCACTCCTCGGTTTATACCCAAAGGTCTTAAAATCAGCAAAGTATAGGGATGCAGCCACATCTATGTTCATAGCTGTTCAATTCACAATAGCTAGATTGTGGAACCAACCTAGATGCTCTTCAATTGAAGAATGGATAAAGAAACTGTGGTATATATACACAATGGAATATTACTCAGCCGTAAAAAAGAATAAAATTATGGCATTTGCTGGTAAATGGGTGGAGTTGGAGAATATCATGCTAAGTGAAATAAGCCAAGCCCCCAAAACAAAGGCCGAATGTTTTCTCTGATCAGTGGATGCTGATTCATAAGGGGGGGGCGGGGTGGCAGGCAGGGGTCATGGGGGGGGTAGGAAAGAAAGGAAGGTAGTATGGATGGTATGGAGGAAAATGGGACGGGAGGGGATGGGGGAAGGAAAAATAGTAGACTGAGACAGACAGCATTACCCTATGAATGTGTAAGATTATATGAACTGTGTGAATAAAAAATAAATAAATAAATAAAAAGAAAAAAAAAAGAAAAAAAAAGAAATTTCTTCCCCTAGATTAAGAAGTCCATCTCTTTTAAAATCAGCCACATAGAAAGTCTTGGGTCACAGGCAGAATACAAATTTTCAGCCAGAAAATAATGCAAATGGCCTCTAGTCCAATTTCCAGTAGAGTCTTCCTTCTCTCAACCCTCTTGAACCCTGTCTTCAATGTCCACAGTCCTCTTAACATCCTGGTCTTCTGAGCACTCACCAGAATCAGCCATTAAGCTCCACTTACAACAATCTAAAGCATTTCCAGGTTTTATTGCCAAGCATCTCAAAATTTCTCCCATCAATTCAAAAAAGCTCCAAAAGCTTCTAAACCACATGGTTAGGTTAGTCACAGAAACAACCCCAATACTCAGTATCAATTTCTGTTTTAGTCAGCTTTTTCACTATTGTGGCTAAAAGATCTGACCAGAACGGTGGTAGAGGAGGAAATGTTTATTTGGGGGCTCAGGATTTCAGAGGTCTCAGTACATGGACAGCTGGCTTCATTCCTCAGGGCTTGAGGTGAGGCAGAACATCATGGCAGAAGAGTGTGGTGAAGGGAAGCAGCTTACATGATGATCAGAAAGCAGAGAGAAAGAGATTCCGCTTCCAGACACAAAATATATACCACAAAACATGCCCCAGTGACACGCCCCTTCCAGCCACACCCTACCCACCTTCAGTTCCCACTCAGTTAATCCTATTAAGGGATTAATTCACAGATTGGGTTAAGACTCTCATAACACAATCATTTATCCTCTAAACCTTCTTGCATTATCTCACACATGAGCTTTGGGGGAACACCACATCCAAACCATAACACTTGCTGAATTCCTGAAGCTGGCTTCAAACTTTCAATCCTCCTGCCTTAGCCTCCCAAGAAGCTGGGATTACAGACCTGTGCCACCATGCCTGGATAGCTTTACTCTTTTGCTCAATATTTCTTTGATTGACTGGGGACTTTTGCGCTTCCATATGAATTTTAGGATAGTCTTTCTAGTTCTGTGAAGAATGTGTTGATATTGGGATGAAGATTGCATTGACTCTATGTATCACTGTGGATCATGTGGACATTTTAACAATTCTTCCAATCCATGAACATGGATAGTCTTTATATTTTATATTCTTCTTCAATTTCTTTCATCATTGCTTTGTAATTTTCATTGTATAGTTCTTACATATACTTGTTTAATTTTATTCCTAGGTATTTTTGCAGGTGCTGTTAATGGATTTGTTTCATTTCTTTCTCAGCAAATTCATTATTGGTATACAGAAAGGTTACTGATTTTTTTGTATATTGATTTTACAACTTGCTACTTTACTGAATTTGCTTGTCAGATCTAATAGTCTTTTGGTATAGCCATTAGGGTTTGTTTTTTCGAATCATATTACCTGCAAACAGAGATAATTTAATTTCTTCCTTTTCTAGGCTGGAACTCTACCACTGAGCCACATCCCCAGCTTACTTCTTCCTTTTCTATTTGTACGCCTTTTATTTTTTCATCTTGCATAATTGCTCTGGTTAAAATTTATACTATTGTATTGAATAAGAGCGGTGAGAGTAGACATCCTTGTCTTATTCCTGATCTTATAGGAAATGCTTTCAGCTGTTCCCCATTCAGTATGTTGTTGGCTATGATTTGTCATATATGGCCTTTATTATGTCAGGCTAGGATTCTTCTATAACTAATTTGTTCAGGGCTTTTTTTTGTTTTATAATGCTGGTATTGAACTAGGGGCTCATATATATTGCACAAGCACTCTCCCACTGAAGTACATGCCCAGCCCTTCAAAAAAACTTTTTTGAGACAGGCCTCACTAAGTTGCCCAGGCTGGCCTTGATCTTATGAACCTCTTGCCTCAGCCTCCCAAGTAGCCAGGATTATAGGCATGCACCACCATGTAGCCTGGCTTGTTCAGGGCTTTTATCATAAAGGGATGTTGAATTTTATCAAATTCTTTTTGTGTATCTATTAAGATAATAATATGATTTTTTATCCATTCTGTTGATTTGGTGTATTACATTTATTGATTTGCATATTTTGAACCATCCTTGCATTTCTCAGATGAATGCAACTTGATCATGGTGAATCAGCTTTTTGATGTTTACTAGTATTTGAGAATTTTTGCATTTATGTTCATCAGGGATACTGGGTCTACTTTCTTTACTTTTCTTTCTTTTTGCAATGCTGGGATCAAACCCAGGGTTTTGTGAGTGCTAGGCAAGTGCTTTAACATTGTACTACAACTTCAGACCCTGTAGTTTTTGTTGTTGTTGCCTCCTTGTCTGGTTTTGGTAACAGAGGAATGCTGGCCTCATAGAATAAGTTTGCAAGGGTTCTCTCCTTTTCAATCCTGGGGAATAGTTTAAGAAATATGGGCATTTGTTAAATGTTTGGTAAAATTAATCAGTAAAGCCTTCTGATCCTGTGCTTTTCTTTGTTGAGAGCCTTTACTATTGATTCAGTCTCATTACCTGTAACTGGAAATTTAGTATGAAAATTTAATTCTCAAAATACTGAATGGAATTCAACAGCACACGAAAAAGCTGATTTTCCATGATGAAATTGGTTTCGTCTGGGGGATGCAAAGATAGTTTAAATATGCAAATCAATAAATGTAATATATCAAATCAACAGAATGAAGGATAAAAATCATAACCATCTCAATACATACACACAAAAAACATTTGTTAAAATTCAGCATCTCCTCATGATAAAAGCCCTGAACAAGCCAGGCTACATGGTGACACACACCTGTAATCCCATCTCTTTGGGACCTCAGGGCCTCACATGTACTAGGTAAGTGCTCTACCACTGAGCTACATTCCCAGATCCTATTCAGGTTTTTTTATGGTCCTTATGGTTCAATTTTTATATCATCTGTATCCAGAAATTTCTTCTGTATTTTTCCCAATTACTAGTGCATTTTTTTGTAATAATCCCTTATAGCCATTAACATTTATTTCTTTTTTCTTTTTCTTTCTTCTTTTTTTTTTTGCAGTACTGAGGATTAAACCCAGGGGTACTTAACCACTGAGACACAATTTCCGGGTGGTTTGTTGTTTTTTGTTGGTGGAGG
>JAJEJO010051637.1:27329-53757 GCA_020662805.1 Glaucomys volans
CTCTTTTTTTTTTTTTTTTTTGCAGAACAGGAGATAGAACCCAGGGCCTCATACATGCCCAGCCCTTTTTAATTTTTATTTAGAGACAGGGTCTCACTGAGTTGCCTCAGGTAATCACTAATTTGCCTAAGTTGGCTTTGAACTTGTGATCCTCCTGCCTCAGCCTCCCAAGCTCCTGGGATTATAGGTGTGCACCACCACACCTGGCTTTATTTTTAAATTTTGAGTCAGGGTCTTGGTAAATTGCCCAGGCTGACCTTAAACTTGAATTCCTCCTGTCTTAGTCTTCCTAGTTGCTAGAATTACAGGCTTGTATCACTGTGCCTAGCAAGAAGTTTAATACTTTTTTGTTATTGTACTTTTTAGATATATATGACAGTAGAGTGTATTTTGATATACATAGAGTATAACTTATTCTAATTAGGATTCCATTCTTGTGGTTGTACATGATGTGGGGTTTCACTGGTCGTGTATTCATATATGAGCAAAGGAAAGTTATGTCCTGTTCACTCTACTGTCTTTCCTATTTCCATCCCCAACCCTGCCTTTCATTCTCCTTTGTCTAATCCAGTGAACTTCTATCCCCCTGCCATTGTGTGTTAGCCCCTCATATCAGAGAGAAATTCAGTCTTTGGTGTTTTGGGACTGTGCTTATTTTACTTACCATGATAGTTCCCAGTTCCATCCATTTACCAGCAGATGCCATAAATTTCATTCTTCTCTATGGCTGAGTCTACTTTAATTCTTATCCTTGTTTTTCCACAGGTAATGTGGTTGTTTTTTTGTCCTGCTTTCTAGATCTTCTTATTGTTTTTAGTTTTCAGCAATTTGAATTATTATATATCTGGGTGTCAATTTGTTTGTTTTCATCCTGCTTGGAATTTTCTTAGATTCTTGATTATATGATTTAGTGTCTGTTACTACTTTTGGAAAAAATTTGACCATTATTTCTTCAAAAATTTCTCCATTTTGTGTTTCATTTCCTCTGGAATTCTAGTCACACATATATTGCATCATTTGATATTGTCCCACAGCTCTTGGATGCTCTTCTGGTTTTTTTCGGGGGGAGTACTGGGGATTGAATTTGGGGGCATACAACCACTGAGTCATATACCCAGCCATTTGTTTTGTAGTTTATTTTGAGACAGGGTCTCACAGAGTTGTTTTGTGCTTCACTTTTGCTGAGGCTGGCTTTGAACTTGCAATCCTCCTGTCTCAGCCTCCCAAGCTGCTAGGATTACAGGCACGCGGCACTGTGCCTGGTGTTCTTCTTTCTTAACACACTTTTATCTTCTGTGTTTCAATTGAATCTTTTATATTGCACTACTGGGGATTAAACCCAAGGACACTCTACCAGTGAGCTACATCCCTAACTTTTTATTTCTAATTTTGAGACAGGATCTCACTGAGTTGTCCAGGCTGGTCTAGAATTTGTGATCCTCCTGCTTCAGCCACCCAAGTCTTTGGGACTGTAGACGTGTACCACTGTGCCTAGCTTAATGTGAATACTTTCCATTGACCTATCTATTCTTTCTTTGACTTTATCAGGTCTACTGATAAACATATCAAAGTCATTTGTTATTTTTGTTAGTTTTCATTTCTAATATTTCCATTGGATTCTTAGTTTTTTTCTGATAATGGATATTGTCTAACTTTGTTGTTAGAACCTTTAACATACTACTCATAGTTATTTTTCATAGTTAAATTCCCTGTCTGTGGTTCTGTTAAATAAAATTCACAGGAGACCTTCTTTGAATTGAGCTCCTGCACTCAGCCCACTGGCCAACCAAAAATGGAATCACCCGTGACAAATTCCACATCACCTTGCCAAGACTAAGTTGTTTATCTGCCCTTCAAAGAAATCAGCAGAGTAAGAGGTCATAACCAAATACCCAGGCAAGTGAATTTTAGCTGTCATGATAATGGGGTCCCTCCGCTTTAACCTTTACAAGGAAAATAACTGAGATAACCAGCATGCTTTTTGTTCTTTGTTCCTGTTTTCCTCAGACTTCTCAGTCCCTTCTGAGACTGAAATCTCCAAGTTAAGATAGTTCAACTAAATTTATTGAAATTTTGTCTTTTTACAATTCTAATGTCTGTTTCACTTTGAATTCTGGTTCTGATTACTGCTTTGTCCCTTCAAAGTGTGATTTTGCCTTCTGTTGTGCCTCATTTTCCTGAGAGCTGGACCGGTATAGTTTAGTAGACATTGAGGTAAATATGCTTTGCTTATGCTTGCATAAGAGCTTATTTCCTTCTGTTAGGTCTTTTTTTATGGGGATTTCTGATGATCTATTCAGGAGTTAAGGATGTGTTTGCTTTTTTATTGTTGTTGTTGCTCTTCCACAATTTAAATGTTCTCCTGTTGATACTTTGTTTTTGTCTCCCTACTTGACTTTGAAGCTTCCCTTTGTGCTGTCTTCCAATTGTTATTATTATTATTATTTTATGTGGTGCTGGGGTTTGAACCCAGGGTCTCGTGCTTATGAGGCAAGCACTCTACCAACTGAGCTATATCCCCAGCACCCAATTACTTTTGCTTGTTAGTATGGTGGGTTTGAGTGTAAGGGTCATCTCTGATGTTCTGATTAAGCCTTAATCTTTGGCAACCACCATGGACCTGTGTAGGGGACAGGGGAAGTTAGAGCTTGACCCTTTCCCTTTTTGCTTTACCCTAACTGAAGTAAAATACCTCCAGTGTTCTTGGGGTATAGGTTTTGATTGATGACCCCCTGGACTTTGAGCCCTTTCTTGTGTAAGAAGAAATGAATCTGGGTGAATTTCACAGTGGTTTCTTTCTCTTTCCCCCGGCCAGCACTATGAAGAGACTTTACTTTGGGCTTTCCCTATAAGAGTTTTGTGGGGTTCCTGAAAAAACATCCTGCAAAATGATGAAACATTCCCATGTCTGCAGCCCCCAGGAATTTCTCATTCTCATACTAGCCCTCATTTGAGCCTTAGTAATTCATTAAAAGTTCTCATTTAGATTTTCTACAAGTTTATATGGCATTCAGTTGGCATCTGTCCCAGGTAAGCAAATTCTCAGGTCCTTTTTTGTAGGGACACACCTTAAGATGGCGACCGCAACAACAACAACACCCTCGGGGCATTAAGCCCCCCTCACCAGTGGTACCACCAAGGTGGCGGCCTAGGATTGGCCCATTCGACCTCTGTGAATGTGAGCAGCTCTGACCTTTGTCCTGCAGGTTTTGATGTGTGCTGCATGGGCTGTTTACCTTTAAGGTGATTGGCCCTGCAGGTACCCCTCTCTTTCTTTGTTTCCCGCTCACTCGCCCCCTTATATACCTGCTCCCCTCCTCCATTAAACTGAGATTCTTGCTGGACAGACTCCCGGCTGGTGTGTGCGTTTTTCAGCCGTCGACGCTCACCATCCTGCTTGACCCCGTGCCCCCCGCTGGCTGGTCCAGGGAGGGCACCTAACCTTTGTTGTTCGGTGCAGAAAAGGAACAACACTTTTTTCCCCTGAAGATGCCTATCTCCAGATTTTATAAGAGTTGTTTGCCCTCTAACCTCAATTTTCTAATAGGTTTGAAAATTTTCCAGCTTATGTAGATTTTTTTCTTGTTATAAGAATAGGAATGTCTTTCCAGGTCTCTTGGACTCTGAACTGAAACTGGAAGTCCTCTTAAATATTTTTTTAAAATTAATTGCTGCCCCACAAATACTTCATCTCCCCACATCACACACTTCAAGTCATCTAAGTGTTCTTTGGGTGCTAAACCTTTGAAACCCTGGAGATTCTCCTTGCAATAGCACTTACTTTGGTACTGAATGCTACTGTTACTTTGGGTCCTGGTCCCTAGCATCATCCCTTCTAAGGCTGTGGTTTTACACATGCTTAGTAGCACCATGGATGCCATCACAGGCCAATAGTCCAAATGGCACAAGTAGTTTGTATGTTTGGTCTCCATAAGTGATGTTGTTGGGGAGAGAATATGGCAGAACTGTTGAGGAGCTTCCTAGTAGTGACTGTCATTTTGAAAGGTTTCCATTACATGTGGAGAAGGAAGCTGACTTGTTTGAATTACCAAAGGATCAGGAGTGGAGATGTGGTTCATTGCTATGTAGGATTGCTAGACTAGGAGATCTGGGATCTAAGTTATGGAGATCTGTGGTATTTATAGAAGCTAAAGTGCCCCTTTGTTTATGGCATGGTAGCAAGGCAGAAAACTTATCTCCCCAGAGACACAACTGTGGGAGGGGGGTGAAAATTCAGAATGGAACCATCCACTTCTGAGTAACAGCACTGGAGGGAATGGGGGAAACCAGGAAGGCACAGTAAGCTACAGGGAGATACCAGTGGAGAAGGGGGAGGTGTCAGGGTGGTATATTTCCCTCCCGGTAAATAATCCTAGGAGTTGTGGGGAGTTTGGGATGGTATAGTCTCCATATGGGAGATACCACTGGAGGAGAGAAAGAAGTCGGGGTGATAAAGTTTTGCCAATTAGTACTACCACAGGGTTATGGAAGGAGAAGTCAATGTGAAGGGATAGAAAACCTCTAGGAAACTTAGGGGTGTGTCTACTATTCATCAAACATTTACTGATTCCATGTATACTTCTAAGCAAGCACTTTCTATCAATTAATTTATTTCTCTAAGGTATGTAGACTTTGAGGCACAGTTATAATTGCTTTCCCCAAACCCAGACTATAAAGGAATATAGCCAGGTTTTCTTTTAATACATGTATATGGTTTCAATTTTATATTTTGACCTTGTCCATTTGGAGTTTGTTCTTATTTATAGTATAAGATGTGGATTCCATTTAATCTGTTTCTAAATGGCTGTTTCAAATGGGTTAAATGGTATCTACCAAAAATATATATCCCCAAAACCTGCAAATGTGACCTTAATTTGAAAAAGGATCTTTGCATATGTAATTAAGGATCTTGGGATAAGGTCATCCTGGATTAAATGAATGGGCCCTAAGTCCAGTGACAAGTGTCCTTACAAGTGACAGAAGCAGAGAAAGACACAGAAGGTGATGTGAAGAACGAGACAGAGAATAGGGTGATTTATCCATAAATCAAGGAATATCAAGGGTTGCTAGAGCCACCAGAAGCTAGGATAGAGGCATAGAATAAATTCTTTTCAAAAGGAACCAGCCGTAGTGACACCATGTTTGAACTTCTAGCCTCTAGAACTGTGATAGAATAAATTTCTGTTGTTTAAAACTAGCCAGTGTGTGGTAACTTATTACTACAGTCCTAGGAAACAAATAGACTATTTAAAATTTCATCTTTGGGGCTAAGAATGTAGCTCAGTGGTAGAGTGCTTGCCTGAAATGTATGAGGCCCTAGATTCAATCCCCAGCACCACAAAAAGAATAAATGTACATATGTTATCTATGTTCATCTTTGCTCCTTGTGATTTGAGATGCCATTTAAATCATATTCAGATTTCCTTCTATATTTGGATCTATTTCTGGATATTTTCCTGTTTTCACTGGTTTGTATAGTCAATTCAGGACCACATGGTTTTAATTATAGAGACTTTTTTTTTGAATAACAAGTTGAATTTTAAAGGCATATAGAAAATAAAGTGTACATTTAAACAGATCTTAGCTTCTGTACTAGAATTGTTCCATTAAGGTCCATTCTCTTATAAACATTTGTAGTTCAGTAATCCTCATCTTCATCAGAGTCCATTACTTTTCTTCTGTTGAATTTAACTGTTGTTTTCTTTTCTGTTTGTTGGCTTACTTTTTCAAGGATTTCTATTAAGCCTTGTTCTGATACCTTCTCGCTGAGTTGTCCATACCTTGCCATCTGTAAAATGTAATTTTCTACTGCTTTAGTTTTTTCAGGCTTAACAAGTGCTAATTTACTCAATCTGGCTGGAGCTGACTGATCCAGAACTTGTGCCAAGATACTCTTTCTCATTTCTGCTTCCCTGTGCTTTGCTTCTTCTTGTGCTGCATCGCCTGCAGCTCAGTCAGCTTCTGCTTCCTCAGTATCTCCAGCTCCTCATCCGTCATGCTGCAGCCAGTGGAGTTCGAGCAGTAACTGCTCCACCACTCTGGGCCTACTCAGAGGGATCTCATGCCCACTTGGAGGGATCTCCACAGCCCCTCAGCATGATCACAACACTCACCACTCTATAGAGGCTTTATAGTGTGTTCCTATATCTGGTAGTGTTAATCTCCATCATTGCTTTTCTTTTTAGGGCTTTATAGTTATTCTTTCACATTTATTTTCCCTTATCAAATTGTAGGCAATCTGGTTTCTGCATTGATTCACTTAACTGTTATGCCATATTAACTCTCTGGGATACTTATTAGGAAAAAAGTCAGGGAAAGAAATGAGTGACTACCCATTGGGTTATGGGAGATGGAATGATCAATCCCAATTTTTCATCCATCCTTGTATCCACACACTCTGCCCCCTTAATGGTGTATTTACTCTGTGGTTGGCTCTGCTTCAGGGCATATGAGTAGAGACCTTCCATTTCTGAGACTACACCTTAAGAAGCCTTGCCTGTTCTGGCTTGTCTTCGTGTCCTTTGCATAAGATTCCTAGATAACTACTGCCCTCCAGTATCAGCTTCAGAACAGAAGATATGTGGAGCAGAGTTGCCCCAGCTGTTGTGCTACCCAGAGAGCCTCGCCTGCTGAAGAAAAAAACAAGATACAGAGAATTGTACATATGATATCACTTTTTTTTGAGACAGGGTCTTACTATATTGCCTAGACTGGTCGTGAACTTGGGGGCTCTAGCAATTCTCCTGCCTTAGTCTCTCAAGTAGCTTGGACTATAGGGGGCCCACCATAGCTCTGGCTATGATCTCACCTTTTTTTCTGGTGTTGGGGGGGATCCCAGGGCTGTGCATGCTAGGCAAGTGCTACCACACCAGCCCAGATCTCACTTCTCAGTTTGTAAAGCAAAAAATAATGTATGTGTGTGATACAGGAGGTGTGTGTGTATGTATGTGTGTGTGCACTCATGTGGAAATAAGAATGAAATGGTTCATAATCGATGGTTAACACGGGTTATCTGAAGAGACATGTAGATAGAATGAGAAGAGGAAAAGGAAGTTGATGCAAATAAGAGAAAAAGCACTGCATGACAAAATCTAATGAGTACAATAGCATTATTTATGCATTCATATGAACATCTACAGTAAAAAGAGAAAATGTACTGCAAAATAAAAGCTAGTATGATAGGATAGTACTTTTTCATTTAAATAAAAATGGCTTTCCATATATATAAAGAAATCAAAATCATGGTTTTATTATGGAATTTCTTGCTTAAGAACCACAATAGGGAACATTTGATAGGCACAATTATGTCAGATTATAAAAAATTTAAAACACACACTATACCCCCTTTCATGCAGTGAATTCTGAATCATTCTCTTGAATTGAGAATATTTAGCTGTCTTAGTTATATCAGATATATTTAGTTGTTTTAGTTGTTGACACTATAAATGTTTAAAATTTCATCGAAAACAGGAAGTACATTCAAATAATTTTCCATATTCCTTTGCAGAAAGAGTTAAAAAGAGAGTCGATACCTATATCATAATACTTTTTTATGGAAATTCTTCCTTAAGCATCAAACTTGAACAGTTTCTTTTCAGTTGGGAATTATGAGTTCTATGATATTTTCTTAAGTCAATTTTTGTTATATATACAGAGGCCAGGAAAGGCATCTGCATGTACATGATTTATTCACAGTGTATTTTTTAGGCTCAAACTGTAAGAAACTAAGTGACAGGAAAGAGTCATTGCAAGGATGTGGTTTCCTGTAATGTCAAGCTTTGGCCTGATTCAGGGCAAATGAGTGTGGGGAGAGAGAGGGCCTGAGAATTGTAAATGACACTATAAAGTTGTCTTCTCTTGAAGGTGGAATTAAGGCTCTTGTCTCCCTGTATATGACAGTCACTGGCTATCTCCCAGGAAGGTAGTGTAAGCTCCTCAGCTTCTGCAGGTGTTGTGGCACTATGGCCAGCCAAGCTCAATGCTCTGGAGAAAGTCACAGGTGGAAACAGCACTTGCAGCAGCTGGGGTTGGGTGTCTGGTCCAGTCATGGGAATCTGTGTGAGGCACGACAGTCTCCACTGAATGAGGATGTACAGATACTGAAAATGCTGCTCTGATGCATTCTTAGGGCTTCTCTTTGACTTTTTTTTTTGTTACCAGATCCTTTTTATATTTTATCTAAAGACAGTTATTACTGAGTTGCTTAGGGCCTTGCTAAATTGCGAAGGCTGGCTTTTAACTTGCAATTCTCCTGCCTCAGCTTCCTGAGCTGCTGGGATTACAGGCATGCACCACCACACCTGGCTTTCAACTTTTTTTGTGAATAGGTTCCTGTAGTTTTTCTGCTGCAGAAATTCTATAACACATACATTTGGATCTGACTTTCTGAGAAGGCTTTCTCATATCCAAGAAACATGCAGATTTTCAATATGGAGACATACTGAGAACTGGTTTCTGAATGTAGCCTCCCCCACTGTCACTGTATATTTACATGGTTTAGCTCAACGATGATTAATCTGGTGCTTATTCAAAGTTGACTTGTTGGTGAAGGTCTTGTCAAACTCATTATGCACATAGGCTTCTCTCCAGTGTCAATTCTCTGATGAGTGATCAAAACTGATTTGTGGGCTGGGGATGAAATTCAGTGATAGAGTGCTTGCCTAGCAATTACAAGGCCCTGAGTTTAATCCACAGTACCACCAAAAACCAAAAAACTGACATGTTTGTGGACATATAGGACACTTATGGAATTTCTCTCCAGTATGAATTTCCTGGTATGCAAGGAGATTGAATCTTTTGGTGAAGATCTTGCCATGTTTAGTGCCTATATAGTATCTCTGTCCTGTGTGACTTTGTTGATATTCATGGAGTTGCAACTTGAAAGTGACAGAATTCCCAGAAACTGCTTTCACAGAGTTTTTCTTCAACAAGAACTTTTTGATGTGTGATTAAGTTTGACTTATGGTTGAAGGCTATCCCACAAGCAATACATACATAGGGTTTCTTACCAACATGAAAGTTCAGGTGTGTGTTGAGGTGAGATGGATACCAAAATCTCAGTCCTTGTTTCTGTCACTGATCCAATAAAGAGGACAAGATTTTAAGGAAAAGGAAAAAGTTTATTGATTTGCTAGCAAAGGAAAAATAGGGGATTCTTGTCCCAGAGGCTGATTCTCTGTGCCAGGGTAAACACCCTCTACCAATTGTGGAGTTGTAATTTGGAAGGAAAGGCTTTCCCACAATCCTGTCATCACCAAAAAGATTTTAATTGTCATGTACTAAATCATAGGAAGTAATGTAAACTTCGTTTCTTAAATCTGGTATAAGATAAATGTTGTAGCTTAGAAAACAAAATCTGTCAGTAGTACCCAAAATGAACTTGTTAAAAAATCAAAAGCATCAGCTAATCCCATTTAGAACAAAATAATCTAAACATGATAAAATATGTCCTTGATTTTAAATGACTTAAATAGGAATGGCAAAGAAAGGACATTTAAATAATACTTCAAAAAAGAAAAAAGGGGTGGAGGAAGTCTAGAATGAAGAGCTAAGAAATATATATTAGAATCCAGAAGAATGTAGGAGGTGAGAAAATTTTCAGATTTGGGCCATGGCAATTCTACTTATTAACACATCAAACGAAGGGATTGAATAGCTGTAACAAGTATCATTTTACACATGCAAATATGGTTTCATGGCACAATTATAATGCAAGACTTAAGGCTGGTCATGGGGGTACATGACTGTAATCCAAGCAATTCCCAGCAACTCAGGAGGCTAAGGCAGAAGGATCACAAGTTCAAGGTCAGCCTCAGCAATTAGTGAGACCCTAAGTAATTTTAGTGACACCCTGTCTCAAAATAATAAAATGGACTGGGGGTGTAGCTCAGTAGCAACACACCCCTGCACTCAATCCCCTGTACAATTAAAAAAAAATTAAAGGTATATGTGTATATGGGGGAAAGGAATAAAACACATGCTCAAAATAGATGGAAGACTCCTGTTTTAGTCTATTTCCATTGCGATAAAAATAGACCTGAGGCTGGGTAATTTGTGAAGAAAAGAGGTTTTTCTAGACCACAGCTCTGAAAGTTCAGAAGTGTAGCATTGGCTTCTGCTCAGCTCTGGTGAGCGCCTTGTGGCATGTGGCATCATGGCAAGAGGAAGTGTGAGAGTAATCACATAGTAAGACAGGAAGCCAGAAAGTAAGACAAGGCTAATCTTACTCTATTAAAAACAAACAGTTCTTGTGAGAACTTGCTTATTCTGCAACACCACCATTAATTCCTTCTAAGGGCAGCACTCAGTACTCCTATTGACCTAATTATCTCCCACTAGGCCCTACCTCTTAAAGGTTCCACTATGCCTTTGTACTGACACATTAGGGAGCACGCTTCCAACAGTGGAAACTTTGGGGGACACATCCATACCATATTCAAACAACAGTGACTGTTTTAAGGAAGATATATAATGGGAAGAGCAGAGGACAGAATACAGGGCCCTAGCTAAGGGTCCCTCAGCTAGAGGAAATAGAGAAAGTCTGGAAAGATAAGAAAATAAGGAACATATCAACAAGGAAAAGAGAAAAATCTGTGGTTAGAAATGGATATAATAATAAAAACAAGCAATTCACTGAAGGAAATCTCACATGAATAACAAATATAATTAGATGTTCAAAGTAGCTAATTATAAGAGAAATGGAATTAAGACATAAATAGCACAAAGTTATCAGCTGGGGCTAGAGCCTGGGGCAGAGAGGAAGAATAAAAATTTTGATGGCAGTGTTGATGGGTGAGGCTGGTTGTAGATGACAGTTCTGAGAAGCTGGAGAGGACATGAAATTGAAGGGGATTAAGAAGAGCAAGAACAGGGCACAGAGATTCTGAAAGAAGGCAGATACATGAAAACCTGGATACCTGGGACTGAAACTAAAACCATGGGGGAAGTGAGGACAGAAGGATACAAAATGTTAGGGAAGAGGAAACAACAAGAAAGGGAGGTCCTTGAAGGGGACCTTGAAGGGCTTGGGATCCAGAATACAAGGAGCAGTGGAAAGAGACTGCTCTTTTGCCAAAGCGCCAAGCAGAAAAGACAGTGGATGTTGTTAAGGGTCATCCTTGGAAATTAGGTATCTGAGGATCTAATGCTGACTATCCCCCCAAAAACCCCCCAGATTTAGAAACTTCAAGATGATTATCTTAAGAGCATTTAAAAGGCATGGTCTTGTCCTAAAGAAAGTAAAATGTATTTACATTTTCCATATCTACTTATCCCTCACTCATCTGAACAGCTCTGACATGGGTCTTCTTCCTCCGATGTCCGTGGTTCCTCTCGTTGCTCCATCTTAAAGATAGTGGCAGGTTTGGGAACTTAATGCCCTGTTAACAAGACATGATACATGATTGAGTCCAGCTGATTGGGTTTCAGGGGCCTTTCAATGACACTTGCCATTTGGGCTTCAGGAAAGTACCATGTTTTATTGGAAATGGAGTAATAATTGAAGATGTGAAGGACAGAAGAATCACAGCCAAATCGAGGACAGCACCTTTGCATACTTCAGATGTCCCAGAGCACTTGGCAGTTGAAAATGGAAAAGTAACACTGAGTCTCCTGGTAAATGCATGGACATTGGTGCTTTCTCACTGAGGCCAGGTGGTGGTAGTTCTCCAGTATCACATCCCAGTATAGGCATCTCTGAGCAGAGTCCAAGTGCTGCCACTTCTCCCTGCTTAAGTTCATTGTCACATCCTTAAATGACACTGATACCTGTAATAATACAACCCTGTTCAAGGTGACATGGTCAGTACAGGGGGATGGAAGAAGAAAGTTTTGTTTTTCCCATTACTGGGGATTGAACCCAAGGTCATTCTACCACTGAGCTACATCCCCCCCCCCCCCCACAGCCCTTTTTTGTTTTCAGACAAGATCTGGCTAAGTGACTGAGGCTGACCTTGAACTTGTGATCCTCTTGCCTCAGCCTCCTGAGTTGCTGGGATTGCAGGCATGTGCCACAACACCCAGCTGAAATTTGTTTTAAATTCTATTTTATCATGATATCCAATATGGTATGGCTATTAAATATCTAATGTTGTATAGGATAAAAATACCTAATATAAATTTCTCATTTATTGTGTATTAAATTCAACCAGTAAATCTAAGTCTCCACTCAAGGTTTCTTTTAGCTTCTTGAACATAGAGAAGACAGTTATAACTGTTTGAATATCTTTGTCTACTAATTGTATTGTCTATGTTCTATTCTGGGTCAGTTATTTTGTTGTTTGTTTTTGTTTTTGCAGTACTGGATCTTGAACTCAGGGTCTCATGCATGCTAGGCAAGCACTCTATCCCTGAGCTACACTCCTAGCACCCTTTTGGATCAGTTTTGGTTGAGTTTTTTCTTCATTAAAGGAAGTATTTTCCTGCTTTTTTTGCAGGCCTTCAAATTTCATTGTGACTTGTACCTTTTGAGGTCCTGAATATTTTTATATTCTTATAAATATTCTTGAACTTTTCTCTGGAATGCAGTTATATTACTTGGAAACAGTTTAATCCTTTCACATCTGATTTAAGCTTTGTTAAGTGGGACCAGAGCGACGTTTACTTGGGGCTAACTTTGTCCCACTCTTAAGGGAAAGGGCCTTCTGAATATCTGATCCTCTGTGAGGTTTTCCAGTCTGACTGGTGGAAACAGGAACTAATTCTAGCTATGTTTGAACTCTGCTAAGATTGCTCTTTCTTTGACCTTGAGTAGTTTCTTCATATATATGCACAGATCACTGCTCAATTGAACTTGTGAAGGAGACCTGCAGATCCACAATGTTCTTTCTCTATGTAGCTCTCTTCTCTGTGGTATTTTGCCACCTGGCCCTACCTGGACTATCAGGTTGGTTTCTTCAACTCAGGGAGACTAACAGGGTCCACCTATTCTCTTCTATATGCTATGTCCTAGAAACTTTCTCCAGGTGGTAAGCTGGGGCATTCAAAGGGATGACTTGAGTCTTGTATCTCAGGGATCACTGTCCTTCATTGCTTGATAGCCAGTGTCTTGAGAATTTTGTTTTATATAGCTTATTTGTGTTTCTTTTTAATTTTTTCAGGTAGGAGGGCAAATCCATTTCCTGTTACTCACCTTGGTCAGAAGTAGAAGTATGATCAATGTTTTTTGAGATGTGGTCTTGCCACATTGCCCAGGCTGGTCCCAAACTCCTAGGCTCAGACAATCCTCCTACCTCAGCCTTCTGAGAATACAGACAAGAATAGTATATCTCCTATAAGAATTATATTTCAGGGTCACTCATGGTTGATGTAAAGTTGTTCTTTATGGAGTATTCCAGCTAGTAGGGAGGGACAACATTAAAATATTACCACTTTGCAAATCCTAATGAAATCATGGATTTCATGATTTCTAGGTAGTGATCATTAATGGATGCTAAAATTAAGTGAAAGGCTGCAGGGAACTTTATAAACAGTTTCACAACACCTTAACTCACTGGTCAATCTTAGCACATGAAAAATGAACCAATACACTCCCAACCAGAATTTAATCATTGATCTTCCCAGTCAATAATTTTGCTTTACAGTATCTAAAACTGACCCATGAAGAGACAGACACTGACCTTCCTGATTGCAATTAGCTGACTTTGTATTGCCAAAATTCCTGATATCCAGAGGGCCCCACATCACTAGCTCCAAGTGTTTTAAAAAATATGGCCTCCAAGGCTTCCAATTCCCAATGCTCCAAGGCTCTCAGTTACTCATTGACCACCTCAGTCCTTCAATCATTAACCTTCAGAAGCCTCAATCACTGGCTTCTGCAGTCAGTGATTCCTACAGAGATGCAATCACTTTCCCAAAATATGCCCCACTATTATTTTGCTCTGGTGCCATTGGAACTGAAATCAATGGTTAGTAACTCAGCCTGCTCATCTGAATTGCCTGAGATTTTCTAAAAATGCTTATGTGAGGCTTTCCTCCTGATCATCAATAACAGAGTACCTGGGGTCCAGGCATCTGTATTTGTGAAAACTTCACAGAAAATCCTGATGCACAGTGATTATTGAGAACCCCATCATAAATCACTGGTTTTCCCCCACAGGCATCCTCCCAGCATCTGACTTCTAATTTACAATAATGGAAGCCAGAGTCATTGAACATCTGCAGACCACACAGAGAAATGAACTGTAGTATAAGAATTCTGTATCTCTCCTTAAGATACCATTTCTCAGCAAGGACAAAGAATGACATTTCTTTCAACTTGAAATAATTTGGAGAGTATTCCAACAGTTTATCTTATTTGAAGAAAACATTCAATGAAAAACTTTAAGTAAAGCTGAATCAAAAGTGACATCTCAAAATAAGAGCAAAACAATGGCTAGATATACACAACACCCAATCACCTGACATCATGAACTCTTTGAAAACAATAGGAAGCATCTGTACTTGTTTCTCTGTAATGGACAGATGAAAAAACAAAGTGACCAGAAATTTGAAACAAAAACATTAAGTGAGGGCTCTTTAGATAGATAGCTAAGGAAAATATTAATTTCCTGTGATTAACAATTTAAGTCATCCTTGAAGAGTCCAGAAGTACAACTGTTCATCTTGCTGAAGAAAATAAAGAGGAGAGGGCATTTGTCTCTACAGTTATAATTTTATTATGATCAACTGATAGAGAAAATATAGATTTAATCATGCATGATTGAAATGGGAAGATGCAGGTGATTTTTTTTTTTTTTTTTTGGTACGGGGGATTGAACTCAGGAGCACTCGACCTCTGAGCCACATCCCCAGCCCTATTTTGTATTTTATTTAGAGACAGGATCTCACTGAGTTGCTTAGGGCCTCGTTAAGTTGCTGAAGCTGGCTTTGAACTTGCGATCCTCCTGCCTCAGCCTCCCAAGTGCTGGAATTACAGGCGTGCGCCACCACGCCCAGCTGATGCAGGTGATTTTATAAAAAACAAAAATTCCCTGACTTAAAAGGTGGTTGGGTAGGGAAGAGTAAATGAGCATCACTATGTTAAGTTGTAAAAAGTAAGAACTAGAAAAAAAGAGAACAATATAAATAGTAGACATAACAAATAAGGTATAAATTTAGGTGTATTATGATCATGTGGAATTGAATTGACTGCATCTGGAACTCAGTAGAAGAGTACTTGCCTAGCGTGCAAGGTCCTGGAGTTGATCCCCAGTACTGGGGGGAAAAAAGAAAGGCAGAAAAGAAAAACATTGAATTGGCTGAACTATTTTGTCAGAAGAGAGAAAAGAATTGGAATTTAAAAGGAAAACAATACTATGAGACATAGTTATATGAACCCCAAGTAAAACTAACAGCTTGCATAATGAAGGGTTGGGCACATATACAGGGTAAAGTCCAAAAAAGAAAGCCAGTCTAATGATAGAAGTATCAAAGAGAGAAAATCAAGATCAAAAAGACACAATTGTTTAAAAAGTTACATATAAAGGCAGAGCTAGTGGACTAAGTGACTTAGGAAGAGTGAACTTAGAAACCCTGACTCAAAAAAATTTAACCTAACCCCAAACAGCCAAAACAATCCTGAAAAAGAAGAAAAAAGTTGGAAGATTGCACATGATCTGATTTCATAACTTATTACAAAACTGCAGTAATCACAACTGTGGCACTGGCATAAAGACAACCATGTAGACCAATGGAATGGAGGGCCCAGAAATAACCCCTCACATACATGGTCAAATAATTTTCAGGAAGTGTGCCAAAACCATTTGATGGGGAAAGGATAGTCTATTTAACAAACGGTGCTGGGAAGCCTGGATATGCACATGCAAAAAATCAGGGCAGATCCTTGATATATATAATTAACTCAAAATGAATCCAAGACCAAAACCTATAAAACTCTTAGAAGAAAACAGGGGAAAAGCTTCATGGCATTGGATTTGGCAAGGATTTCATGGATATGATGCCAAAAGCACAGGCAACAAAAGTAAACAGATAAATTGAACTACATCAAAATGAAAAACTTCTGTTCATCAAAGGACACAATATTCAGGTGTGGTGGCACACACCTGTAATCCCAGTGGCTTAGAAGGGGAGTCTGAAGCAGGTGGATTGCAAGTTTGAGGCCAGCCTCAGCACTTTAGTGAAGCCCTAATGCAACTTACTGAGACCCTGTCTTATAATAAAAATAAAAAGGGCTCGTGATGTAGCTCAGTGGTAAAGCTCCTCAGAGTTCAATCCCCAGTACCTTCACCCCAAAAGGACATAATAGAGTGAAAAGGCAACCTATAGAATGGGAGAAAATATTTGTAAATCATATACCTGATGAGGGCTTCACTTCTAGAATATATAAAATGTATCTATAATTCAACATCAAGAAAGACCAACATCAAAGAAAGACCAATTTAAAAATGGCCAAAAACCAATAGACATTTCTCCAAAGAAAATATACTAATGGCCAATAAGCACATGAAATGATGCTCAGTATCACTAAACATTAAGGAGATACAAATGAAAACTTAAGAAACCAACTATCAACAACAACCATTAGGATGAGCTGGGAGTGGTGGCACATGCCCATAATCCCAGTGACTCAGGAGGCTGAGACAGGAGAATCAAGAGTTCAAGGCTAGCCTCAGCAACTTAGTGAGATCCTGTTTCTAGATAAAATATAAAAAGGGCTGGAAATGTAGCTCAGTGGTAAAGCACCCCTGGGTTAGATCCCTAGTAACCCTCCCACCAAAAAACAACATACAACCATTAGGATGGCTACTATAACCCCTCCCAGCAGTTTTTTTGTATTATTATGTCAAAGTGAATTCCAATATTATGTGTAATTCTAATACACTAATAAAAAGACTGTTTATAACAAGTAGTGGTGAGGATGTACAGAAATTGAAACCTGGTGCACTGTTAGAACATTAAGTGTGTACAACTGCTTTAGGAAACAGTTTGGTGGTTCCTCAAAAATTAAAAATAAAATTACCATATAATCCAGTGATTCCATTTCTGGGTGTTTGTCCAAAGGAATTGAAAACAGGGTCTCAAATATATATGTACAACCATGTTAACAGCAGTATTCTTCACAATAGCTAAAATATGGAACCAACTCACATGTCCAGTGACAGATAAACAAGCAAAATGTGGCTTATCCATACAATGGAATACTACTCTGTCTTATAAAAGGAAATTCTGACACATGACTATATGGATGAATGTTGGGGACATTATACTAAGTGAAATCAGCAAGTCATAAGAAGACAATACTGCTAGGCAAGCTTGCAATCTCAGTGTCTCAGGAGGCTGAGGCAATCAAAGCCAGTCTCAGTAACTTAGTGATGCCCTCAGCAACTCAGTGAGACCCCCATCTCTTAAAAAAATATAAAAAAGAGCTGGGGACATGGCTCAGTGGTTGACCACCCCTGAGTTCAATCCCTGGTACCAAAAAAAAAAAAAAAGACAATACTGTATGATTCTACTTATATGAAGTATCTAAAGTAGTCAGACTTGTGGAAACAGAAAGCAGAATGGTAGTTGCTAGGGGTTATGCATGGGGGGAAATAGGCAATTTAATGGTTGTAGATTTGATGTTTTTCAAGATGAAAAAGTACCAGAGATCCACCTGTAATCCACACCACTTGGGGGGGCTGAGGCAGGAAGATCACAAGTTCAAGGTCAGCCTCAGCAACTTAGCAGGGCCCTAAGCAACTAGTGAGACCCTGTCTCTAAATAAAAAATAAAAAGGGCTGGGAATGTGGCTCAGTGGTTAAGCACCCCTGGGTTTCATCCTCAGTACCCAAAAAAGAAAGAGAGAAAGAAATAGACTTCATATGAGAAGTTACTGGTCATAGCAAAAGCTGCATTTGTTAGAAAATTTACAGCCTGTATGTCCCTAAAGAAAAGGGGGATAAGAAAATACCATGTCCCTGAAAGCATCCTTTTTATTCCTAAAAATGTAACCAAGTTAAGGGAACAATGAGAACAAGCCTGACCTGGAAAGTCCAGATACATATTACCTTGAAGGACACTGGCTTTCTCTTATGCACTTTGGCAATGAGGGCATGTTAGTGTTATCTGTAGAAAGCTGCTTTCTTGCATGTATGCCAGGGCAGTTGCTCCTTGGGATGTTGGTCATACAGGCAAGTCAATGCTGATGATGTCACTGCAGCCTAACATAGAACCCCTTTCTGAGTGGGGACAGGTGTGGAACTGAGGGCAGTGTGGAAAAGATGGTGTCACTCATCTCCCTGACACCCCTGGACAGAACACGATGGGGGGCGCTGCTTGGCCAAGCACCATGAGGGTTGGAGGTGCTGTCTGTTCAGCCTGTCACCCCTGAACTCTTCCTGGAGCGGCCACTGGTCTCTCATAAGCACTCCCCGATTAATCACGTCTTCCATGCCATCTTCAAGCACTTTCTCTGACTTGCCACAACCCACCCCACTGCCTGGGCATAAATGGGCTGTGGATGTGACACCCAGCCTTAGGTATTTTCTTATACCAACAGAAAATGGACTAAGACACACTGTCACAACTGGGCTGTGGAGGTAACACAGTCATAAATGATAATGTTATTAAAATGAGAGAAATCTTCAAATTAAGTAAGCTATGTACTCAACCCAAGCAATTAGAAAATTAGAGGAAAACCACAAAAGGTATGCCAATAAAACTCTCAGAAGTAGTAATTAATAAAATTGAAATTAAATGCAATGTATGTGTATTTTTATGGAGAGTATAAATAAAATGTACAGCTAATTCTTTTGAAACGACCATTTGCATGAAAAACTTCTAGAAAGTCTGATAAAGAAATAGAAACAAATACAGTATTAAGATTGAGGAGATATTGCCACCAGAGGAAATAGCTCACTAAATATTATTGCTAGTGGATTATTACATGCAACTCTATAGAAACATTTAAATATGGAGGCAAAACTGGTGTTTTCCCCATCAAAATATAAATGAAAAAACTAATGCAAAAAAGGGAAGAAAGGAAACTAAGGGAACAGACACCAGGAAGTTTGTAGTGTGTGTTATTTAAAAAGATACCAGTTCTCTGCACTATTTTTTTACAACGTTTTGTGAATCTACAATTATTTGAAAAATAAAAGGTTGAGTACAAGCCTAGGGATTAGTACAGTGATAGAGCACTTGCCTAGCATGTGTGATGTCCTGGGTTCAATCCTCAGCCCTGAAAAAAATAAAGTTAAGTACACATACATAAAAAGATACCAGGATGATACTGGTTTAATATGAAGTGCAATCTAACCTTTAAAAAACAGTGTTCCTGGCAATGCATGGTGGCACAAGCCTGTAATCCCAGCAACTCAGGAGGCTGAGGCAGAGGATGGCAAGTTTGAGACCAGCCTTAGCAATTTAGTGAGGTCTTAAGCAATTTAGTGAGACCCTGTCTCAAAGTGGAAGTTAAAAAGTGCTGGGGATGTGGTTCAGTGGTTAAGCACCCCTGGATTTAATCCTCATTACAAAACAAACAAACAAACAAAAACAATGTTTCTGGCAGTCACTGACCTAAGCTGGGTGTGCAGTGCAGGGACATTGCACCCACCCATGCAGGGAGGATGCCCAGGCCAACAGGCCCTCAGCTGGCAGTAAGGAGTTCCCAGCAAGCTGGGCCCAGGCAGAGGCAGAGTCAGCCCTGTGGGAGAGGGCACCTATATGTGGTGAGTCTGGGTGGAAGTGGAGGGTTTGGTGCTCAGCTGCAAGTGCAACAGCTCAAGCTGCAACCTCTGCCCAGCCACCCCTTTTGCAGAGATTAGGGAAAGATTATCACTGTCCTCTGTTGCCTGGAGGTAGTCTCCTTCTGTAATGCACAAAGGAGGCCACCAATCTCCATCATACAGAGCTCCCTGAGCTCAAGCTGAAAATTGGTTTGGGGGATTAGAGTTATTCCAGGTTTCCATTTAGCATATCTGAGTACCCATGATCTTAACACCACTCCTGCCCTATCCCGTTTTACTTTGTGACCCTGCCCCAGTTTAGGAAAAAGAGAAAAAATGGAGGAAAGATCTCCAAGATCTCCAGGTATTCTCCCTCAAGTCAGAGGGATGATGGTATGCAGGTTACAAAGGAACTGACCCTACACCATTCCCTTCAGGAATTCTGTTCACAACTGGATGGGGGAGGGTCCATGCCACCTGAACAGATCCTCCTATCCTAGTACCTGCTCCCATTTAATAGTATCCCTTACTCTTTCTTGGGCTGGGAAGTAGTTACTGGGGATTGAACCCAGAGGTGCTCTACCATTGAGCTATGTCCCCAGCCCTTTTCATGTTTTGTGTGTGTGCCAGTATTTTATCTTTCATTTTGGTGCTTTTTGGTTATACAAAATATTAGGATTCATTTTGACATAATTTTAAAAGCATGGAGTATAATTTGCTCTACTTCAGTCCTTAGTACTTCCTCTTTCCCTGTCCTCCTCCCTTCGCACTCAATCCCCTTCATTTAGACTACTGATTTTCTATTTTGATGGAATCTTCCATTTTTCCCCTTTCTATTTTCCACCTTATTTTGGACTAGCTTCCATATATCAGAGAAAACATTCAACTTTTCACTTTTTGGGTCTGGATTATTTCACTTAGCATAATAGTCTCCAGTTCCATCCATTCAGAAGTAAATGCATTAATAATTCTTATTTCCTTTTCATTTTTTTATTTTGAGACAGGAGCTTGTGAAATAGCTGAGGCTGGCCTCAAACATGGGATCCTCTGATCTCAGCCTCTCCAGTAGCTGGGATTATAGGTGTGCACAGTGCATGCTGGTGTGTCCCTCACTCTTAACCATCTTTGACTCTTCTAATACTAGTAATGTGTGTTCAGTAGAAATCTCTCGTCAACCCAACCACTCATTTTGGTAGAAGATGGTGTGTTAATTTTTCATCTCTTGGAAGACTCCATTGCTCTGGGCCAGAGCTGAGGCAGAACATCATGTTGGCTTGGTGGAGAAAAGCTGTGAGAGGGCAGCAGGGATAGGCACACTTGAACGACAAATGTTGAGAGATGGAGGGCAAGGACAGATAGTCTAAGGCCAGGCCCCCAGGGTTCTAGTTCCTTGAGCCATGCTCTACCTGCCTACCTTTACCTATCAGTGGTCCATTCAAATTATTAAACTAGTCAAGTGTGTTGGCCTATGCCTATAATCCCAGTGACTCAGGAGACTGAGGCAAGAGGATAACAAGTTTAAGGTCAGCCTCAGCAATCTAGCAAGGCCCTAAGTAACTTAGTGAGACCCTGTCTCAAAATAAAAAACAAGAGATTCAAGATGGTGGGCTAGAGGAAGGCTGCATTCCTACTTGCTCTGTGGATTCCTTCTTGCTCGGGATTCAAACAGCAGGAATATGGCTCTCAACGAGATTTTATATTCAAATCACACATAAGGGGTCCCCAGTCACTGCTCCGGAACCAACTCTGCCAGGCTGGGCTCGGCCCATCTGCGGGCAGCTACCACCTGGGAGCGCTGGACCCTGCAGCTGCTTTGGAGTCACCGACCTGGGTCTGCGCCAGCCAGCAAGTGAGTGCGGGTCCCCAAGTGAGTGTGGGTCCCCAAGTGAGTGTGGGTCCCCAGCAGCAGCTTCAGAGTCACTGACCAGGCTCCTGCATCAGCCAGCAAGTGAGTGAGGGTCCCCAAGTGAGTGCGGATCCCTAGCAGTGGCTTTGGAGTCACTGACCAGGCTCTGGCACCAGCCCGCAAGTGAACGCAGGACTCCAGTAGCCACTGGGAAATCACCATCCCTAGGTCAGGTTCAGGCCTGAACCCAGGGCAGCCTCAGCTGTGAACACATACCTACCAAGCCATCGGGCCCCCATATCCAGCTCCAAACCCAGGCCTGCACCCTGTTCCTGGTCTAGTCTCAGGCCAGTACCCACGCTGTCACAGACCATCTAACAACATTAGGTTACCTTAGCCCACAAACATTGATTATCCCTGACTTGGAGGCAGTGGGACAGCATCCTTCTAGGGACACAGCATTACCAAGCGCCTGACAGGCATCACACTACTGATCAACAGGAGGTTTGAATAGTACAATATAATTTTACGGCAGAACTTTCTTCCTCTTTTTTTTTGTCTAAATGGTAATATTTCTATTATTCCTAATATACTTACTACATTCCCACTTCTGTCCTATTAATACCCTTATCATTCTATCATGCTCTAATATAGCAGTGTCCTTGGAGATCCATTCTCTTCTCTCATGCTAAAAACTTATTTCCTCTAATTCCGCTCTCACTATTCCTATGACATAGTAACTCTATAGACTCACTTCCTATCTCATTAACATTATATTCTAAACCACTCAGCATTTTCTTTTTCCACTATTTGAAATTGAGGTCCTTATTGTAAACCTATTGATTATGCAGTAGATAATTTGCACTCATTTCTGTATACTATAACGCAGTTTATATCTAAATGGTTCTATATGGTTTAAGGACACATATTGTTGTATGGGGTACTGTGAATAATAATCTCTTCAAAGTGAGGTATTGGAAATCTGCAGGGACACTATAAGTCTTTACAGGGAAACTGCAATCCCTCAGACTCACACTTCTAGAGGGGAAGATACACAAACAACATGAGAAAGCACGGGAAGAAAGTGTCCCAAACAAACCTAGACAATATATCAAGAGAACCCAAAGATAGCATGGTAGAAGGAATGACAGAAAGGGAGTTCAGAATGTTCATAATTAAAATGATCCAAGAAGAGAATGATGTGACAAGAGAGCAAATTCAGGCTATGAATAATCAGCTAATAGAGCAATTACAGGAAGCAAAAAATCATTTTAATAAAGAGAAGTTCTAAGAAAAAAACAAACAGAAATCCTTGAAGGAAACAAGGAAATGAAGGAAACAATAAACCAAGTTAAAAACTCAATAGAAAGCATAATCAACACAATAGATCACCTGGAAGACAGAACCTCAGACAATGAAGACAAAATATTTAATCTTGAAAACAAAGTCGAACAGAGAAGATGGTTAAGAACCATGAACGAAACCTACAAGAAATATGGGACATCATGAAAAGACCCAATTTAAGAGTTATTGGGATTGAGGAAGGCACAGAGATACAAACCAAGGGAATGAATAATCTGTTCAATGAAATAATATCAGAAAATTTCCCAAATATAACAAATGAGATGGAAAATCAATTACAAGAGGCTTACAGGACACCAAACGCACAGAATTACAACAGATCCACACCAAGGCACATTATAATGAAAATACCTAACATACAAAACAAAGATAGAATTTTAAAAGCAGCGAGAGAAAAGCATCAGATTACCTCCAGGGGGAAACCAATACGGGTATCAGCAGATTTCTCAGCCCAGACCCTAAAAGCAAGAAGGGCCTGGAACAACATATTTCAAGCTCTGAAAGAAAATGGATGCCAACCAAAAATCTTATACCCGGCAAAACTTACCTTCAGATTTGATGATGAAATAAAATCCTTCCATGATAAACAAAAGCTTAAAGAATTCACAAATAGAAAGCCTACCCTACAGAACATTCTCAGCAAAATATTCCAAGAAGAAGATATGAAAAATAACAATGTTAGTCAACATGGCGAGGAATTACCCTAAAGAAATAGCCAATCAAAGGAGAAACAAAGTTAAGTTAAAAGCCCCAAAAAAGCTAAAATGACAGGAAATACAAGTCATATCTCAATAATAACCCTGAATGTAAATGGCTTAAACTCATCGATCAAAAGACATAGACTGGCAGATTGGATTAAAAAGAAAGACCCAACATTATGCTGCCTTCAAGAGACTCATCTCATAGAAAAACATGCCCACAGACTAAAGATGAAAGGTTGGGAAAAAGCATACCATGCACATGGACTGAGTAAAAAAGCAGGAGTTTCCATACTCATTTCAGATAAAGCAGACTTCAAGCCAAAGTTAGAAGGGATAAAGAAGGACATTTCATACTGCTTAAAGGAAGCATAAATCAGCAAGACATAACAATCATAAATATTTATGCACCAAACAATGGCACATCCATGTACATCAATCAGATCCTTCTCAATTTAGGAACCAAATAGACCAAAACACAATAATACTGGGGGACTATAACACACCTCTCTCACTGTTGGACAGATCTTCCAAGCAAAAATTGAACAAAGAAACCATAGGACTCAATGACACAATCACTAATTTAGGCTTAACAGACATATATAGAATATTCCATCCATCAAAAAGCGAATACACTTTCTTTTCAGCAGCTTGTGGTTCCTTCTCTAAAATAGACCATATGTTATGCCACAAAGCTACTCTTAGCAAATACAAAAACATAGAGATACTACCTTGTATACTATCAGATCATAATGGAATGAAATTAGATATCAACAATAAAGTTAAAAACAGAAACTACTCCAACACCTGGAGATTAAATAACATGCTATTGAATGATACATGGATAACAGAAGACATTAGGGGGGAAATTAAAAGATTCTTAGAGGTCAATGAGAACAAAGATACAACGTATCAAAATCTCTGGGACAGTATGAAAGCAGTGCTAAGAGGAAAATTCATAGCATCGAGTGCATTCAACAAAAGAATGAAAAGTCAACAAATCAATGACCTTACATTACAGCTAAAAGCCCTAGAAAAAGAGGAACAGACCATCACCAAAAGTAGTAGAAGACAGGAAATAATTAAAATCAGAGCTGAAATCAATGAAATAGAAACAATTCAAAAAATTGACAAAACAAAAAGTTGGTTCTTTGAAAAAATAAACAAAATTGATAAACCCTTAGCCACGCTAATGAAGAGAAGGAGAGAGAAACTCCAAATTACTAAAATTCGTGATGGAAATGGAAATATTACAACAGACACTATTGAAATATAAAACATAATAAGCTATTTTGAAAATTTATACTCCAACAAAATAGAAAACCTGGAAGACATCAACAGGTTCCTAGAGGTATATGAGCCACCCTAACTGAATCTGGAGGACATACACAACTTAAATAGATCAATTTCAAGCAATGAAATAGAAGAAGTCATCAAAAGCCTACCAACAAAAAAAGTCCAGGACCAGATGGATTCACAGCTGAGTTCTACAAGACCTTCAAAGAAGAGCTCTTTCCAATACTCCTCAAAGTATTTCATGAAATAGAGAAGGAGGGAACCCTTCCAAACTCATTCTATGAAGCTAATATCACCCTGATACCAAAACCAGAGAAGGACACATCGAGGAAAGAAAATTTCAGACCAATATCCCTAATGAATGTAGATGCAAAAATTCTTAACAAAATTTATCGAATTGCATACAAAAGCATATTAAAAAGATAGTGCACCATGATCAAGTGGGTTTCATCCCAGGGATGCAAGGTTGGTTCAACATCCGGAAATCAATAAATGTAATTCACCACATCAACAGACTTAAAGACAAGAACCACATGATTATTTCAATAGATGCAGATAAAGCATTTGATAAAATAACAGCACCCCTTCATGCTCAAAACACTAGAAAAATAGGGATAGTAGGAACGTTCCTTAACATTGTAAAGGCTATCTATGCTAAGCCCACAGCCAGCATCATTCTAAATGGAGAAAAATTGAAAGCATTCCCCCTGAGAACTGGAACAAGGCAGGGATGCCCTCTTTCACCACTACTATTCAACATTGCCCTTGAATCTCTAGCCAGAGCAATTAGACAGACCAAAGAAATTAGAGGAATACGAATAGGAAAAGAAGAGCTCAAACTATCCCTATTTGCTGATGACATGATTCTCTATTTAGAAGACCCTAAGAATTCCACCAGAAAACTTCTGGAACTCATAAATGAATTCAGTAAAGTAGCAGGATATAAAATTAATGCTCATAAATCTAATGCATTTTTATTCGTAAGTGATGCATCCTCTGAGAGAGAAATTAGGAAAACTACCCCATTCACAATAACCTCAAAAAAAATACTTGGGAATCAATCTAACAAAAGAAGTGAAAGACCTCTACAATGAGAACTACAGAACACTAAAGAAAGAAATTAAGGAAAGTCTGAGAAGATGGAAGGATCTCCCATGTTCTTGGATAGGCAGAATTTATATTGTCAAAATGGCCATACTTCCAAAAGCGCTATACAAATTCAATGCAATTCCAATTAAAATTCCAATGATAGACCTCATAGAAATAGAGTAAGCAATCATGAAATTCATTTGGAGGAATAAGAGACCAAGAATAACTAAAGCAGTTCTTAGCAAGAAGAGCAAAGCAGGGGGTATCACAATACCAGACCTACAACTATATTACAGAGTAATAGTAACAAAAACAGCATGGTATTGGCACCAAAATAGACAGGTAGATCAATGGTACAGAAGAGAGGACACAGAGACAAACCCACATAAATACAGGTATCTCATACTTGACAAAGGAGCCAAAAACATACAATGGAGAAAAGATAGCCTCTTCAACAAATGGTGCTGGGAAAACTGGAAATCCATATGCAG